>JALAZF010000062.1:18890000-19060000 GCA_022829125.1 Lathyrus tuberosus | reverse complement strand
AAAAGAAGGTTCTCTAAGTTGCATGCAAAGTTAATTTTAAAAAATTCATTAATAAAACTGATGTTTCTTATGGCAAAAATCGTGGTCATAATCAAATATTTTGGTCATGCTAAAAGATTATGGTTAAGGATTGTGGTTGAATAAAGTCACAATTTGTGGAACAAGAAAGAAACACCCATGGTTTTGCAACAACTTCCATAATTTTGTGAAGATGACCACTTATAAATAGAGGTGCATTTCTCATTCTTAACATAATAACACAAAGCATTGCAACATAACATAAAAGAAAAATTTAGAGAGATAGAATATATTATATTTTCTCCTATAAAGTTCTTTTAGTGAGTGTTCTCCTATTACAAGAGAGAGTGTAATTTGTTCTCTCTTTGTATATAAAAAGAAGTGTTGTAATTTCTTCTACTTAGTGAAAATCTTTTCTATCGGTACTCGTGGTTTTACCCTTATTTGTTGAGGGTTTTTCACGTAAATATTGGGTGTCAATTTTCCTACTCCTTGATCTTTTTTTTGTGATATTTATCTTGTTACTCTGATACCCAACAGTGGTATCAGAGCGGTTGGTGTCGATCTATATTTCCATTGCGGCGTACGGTTACTATTCACACGTGTGGTTGTATACTTTTGCAGTGATTGTTAACGTATACTAGATATGTTCTAGTGTGCGGTAAAAATATACAATACTGCTCACGTATACTGTGATATTCACGGTGAAATTGTGTAAACCAGTTTAGTGAGAAAAAATGGCGGCAAAATTTGAGATTGAAAAATTTAGTGGGAGTAATTTCTCCCTGTAGAAATTGAAGATGCAGGCAATCCTGAGGAAAGATAATTGCTCACCAGCAATTAAAGGTAGACCTACAGATATAACTGATGAAAAATGGAGAGAGATGCATGACAATGTTGTTGCCAATTTGCATTTAGCAATGGCAGATTCAGTTTTGTCAAGTATAGCAGAAAAGAATACTGCAAAAGAGATCTGGGATGCTGTAAGACCCTAATTTTTACCCCTAAGACTTCACACATCTCATTTGCATCTCATACCATAAACAAGATCACACATTGGTTCCCTCGTCCCTCTCATCTTTGGGTTTATGCCTTGTAGGGTTCACCGAGCATATGTGTGTTTCTTATTCACTTTATTGCTTTATTTGTTTATATTTTACTAACCTTAACCAAAATCCAAAAATATTTTTGTTTTCTTTCACTAACATTTTCAGGGGAAGAACATGTCAAAAATGCCAAAATAACAGTCCCACAGCTCGATTGAATTTTATCTGAGAAAAGTCAAAGTTGATCTGCAATCATGTCAAATTTATCTGGTCAAGGATTCCCCAAGTTTGAATTGATTATTATTCTAGGAATTCCAAGGTTCATGTGTTTATTTCCATGTCTTCTTTGACGAGCAAAAGAATCAAGCCGGCCACGGTAGTGCACTCAAAAAAGGGCATGTTTTCAAAAATTTGCACTGAGTAACCGGTTACCCTTGTGAAAATTTGAAAAAAAATGGCAGCAAATTGAAATTCAGCAATTGGCACCAATTTTCATCACCTTGATCACATTTAGAATATTTTAGACCATCCCATTTTAATTCCCTACATCATCATAATTAATTCCTACCATACGCCTTCACTAATCACCACTCTTTTATGAATTTCGCTCCAAATTCAAATTCCCAGCCTAATTTTCATTTCCAAACCAAATTCCAAACCACCAATTTTTCCAAGCCTAAACTCTATAAATAGAACCCTCATTTCATTCATTCTACAAGCTTTTGAGAGTCAAATTCACCTTGCTAAAATTTCACAAGCTTTTGATAGCCAACAAACCTCTTGCAATTTCTCTCCCCAACCACAAATTTTACTAAAGCTCACTTTTCTTCTTTTGAAAGTTAACATGAATTCACATTGAATCTTGTTTAACTTTGAGTTAAACCTTCATCCAAACTTGTTTTCTTCATCAATTCTCATAGATCAAGGCTTTGGTGTTTGGATCTTGAAGGAATTTTTAGATTTGAAGTGTTAATTCATTTTTCACCATTGTTGAAGCTTCATCTTCATCTTCCATAATGTAAATCTTTGGAGATCTTTGTTACTTGATCTTTTGGATCTTGTAATTGTGTTTAATTGCTGGTCCTTGCTGTTATTTTACTTAAAATTTCGTGCAATTTCAGTTCCATGATCACAAGGTGTTTGTAAAAAGTTTTGAAAGTGGATCATGCTGAATTTTGCAGTGTTTTTTGGCTCTACGTGCAGAGTAACCGGTTACCCTATATAGAGTAATCGGTTACTTCAAGTCAGAATGCAATTCTTGGCTTGTTTTTGGGACTGTTTTGGTTCTTTTTCCATTTTCTTCCCTTTCCTTTTGTTCTTAGCCTTAGATCACATAATTGTGTGGTTTAATTTGCATTTCTCTTCATCTATTTCTCTTTTCTTTTGATCGATGAAAGTCTTATGGATCATAGAATTCCGTTGTTAAATTTTGATCAAGACTAGATCGCTACCTTCTCTTCTTTTTGTGCGGTATTGCTTTCGGATGACGATCTACATATCGTTCATCTAGCATGCATTAGCACAAAGAGCTATTGACCAGCCTCATTGTAGGGTAATTACTCCGCAAATTACTCGGCGATTGCTTAACATAGCGTAACATATGTCCCTTTATCGGAAACAATAAAAAATTATTGATTATTTGTCTTTTGGTTCAACACTTATGAGACTTGTTGTTAGGAGGCTTTGGTCTTATCAATCCTCTAATGAGTACTCGTTAACCTTGACCTAAGTGCAATTATTCAATTATTATTGATCACTTACTCTAACAACTAACAACTAATCACGAACTTCTAACTTTACCTTTATGCTTCCTTCTCGCTCCCTATCTCTCTTTTACTTTTATGCTCAATTATTATCGTTTCATATCATGTTTATGCTTCCGCAATTTTTCCTTTGTCCGTTGGACACATGTTAATGCTTCAGCAATTTTTCCTTTGTCCAGTTGGACACATGTTTATGCTTCCGCAATTTTTCCTTTGTCCACTTGGACACATGTTTATGCTTATGCCTTTTTTCTCTTTGTCCACTTGGACCAAAAACATTAATAAAGGCCAAAACCTCTAAAAACTTATGTTTCTAATCTTGGACTATGGTTACTATCCTTTGCAATGGACATGGAATTTTACACCTAGATCTTGGACATCCAATGCAATTCTTGGAACCTTGGACTTAGAACTAGGACCTTTTCCTTTTGCTTTGGAAGTATGGTTCGAAGACTTTGAAGCCTTGTGCTTTTGCTTGGTTTATGGTGAAGACAACTACATTTGTGGTTAGATCTTTCTTATCCTTAGCTTTTATTTTATGCTTTAGGATAGTCACTTCTTCTCCTCCCCATTCTTCAATTTTCAAAACTCTCTCCCTTTTTCAAAACCTTCTTGATTTCAAACTATCACCTCTTTCATAATCAAACCTTGACTTTGTCAAGTGATTTTACTCTTTTCCTTTCATTTCTTAACAAATGCTAAACTAAATAAGCATATTGACACCTTTTTCAAAAGACTTTAAAAAAACACCAAACTCACTTACTCTCTTTAGTGCCCTCGTGTACTTTCTCTTTCAAAACTTTTTCATAAGTTTAGACATGATTCATTTCTTTAAGCGGAATTATTCGCTTGGAAATGACGACTTGTCTTTACATTTAAAATCAACCAAAACAAACAAATTTCATTCTTTGTACCACGAACTACGGGGTTTTGATCCTACATTGCACATCGTGGGTACGTAGACATGAGGCGACAAGTCTCTCCAAATACAAAAATCTTAAAAACAATTTCTCTTCTCATCTCCTCAATCACTTTTCAAACAAACAGTTTCAGACCAAAAGCGTAAATATTTCAAAGGGTTCCTATAGAGTACTATAGACGTTTTGGGTGCTAACACATTCCCATTGCGTAACCAACCCCCTTACCCAGTCTATGTTCACTTGTTCTTGTTGTGGAGCTTGTGTAGGTTTTGTTCGCTATTTTTCCTTTCCTTTTTGGATAAAATAAAAGTGCGGTGACGACTCTTGCTTTTCGAGTTAAGTTAATCAATAGCTTACACTCACGATTTTTCCGCTACAAAAAAAATGGCGACTCTGCTGGGGATGTCCACTCCCTTGAGGGGTTAAGCCTACTTTGATTTATTTACTGCTTTTCGTTTGATTTGCTTGTTACTTGTTTGTTCTGTTTGGGAGTTCCTCTGTGTGCGAGATAGGCCGTATACCTGGACCAGAGTGTACTTTGAGATATGAGGATGGTATAGTCAAGGGAGCTTTGAGGGAGTCGAATCCAGAAAAAGCAGAACTTGAGAATCCATCCGCTCGATGGTTGCCTCTTTGGAATTACTGATGCTGATCAAGCGATCGTTGAATGCGTTACTTTTTCCATAGAAGCCTATAACACTGAGGACCGCAGTAACCCTTAACCCATCTTAGCCTTTTTAGGATCGTGGCGTGGAAGCTATGAGGATGCAAATCCGATTTAGGTGTCACGCGATGCCACACTCGGGTTAGATTCTCTTGAAGATAACTACCAACCTCCGAGCACATTGGTGCGCTGGTGTGTTTGATAGTGGATTGTGGACCCTGGGCACTCTGTGTTAGAACCGCTGTTTTCTGCAGGTACAATGAAGATAAAACCTTAGTACGCACCTTTGTGGGATAGGTTCTTACCCTTGGCTTCATGCTCATGACTTGAACCTTTGAACTCGTGTGCTTCAAGTAATCTTGTTTGTGGTTGTTGCATCCATGCACTCTTGCATCCATGAGCATACATCTGCATTCTTCCAAGTTGTCCAGAAACTCATTTTAACTGTCTCCTTCTTCAGTTATTTGTTCACCGTCAAGCTGTTTCCTTGACACAACTACAGAACTAGAGGTGCTGTCAGATTGAGAATAGAAAACCAAGAATAACACAACGCCGAAGTCAGAATGGAAATTGATGAGTTCAAGGCCGGCATGACCAAACTCACAGAGATGATGCAAGTTCTGATTGCTAAAGGTGAACCACATCCGAGGACTGTGATCTCTGAAATCTTACCTGCTGCTGTTGACCCTCCACTGACTCAACAACCAGCTTCTACTTGGCAAGAATTTGGGTTACCTCCGAATTACTCGCCTCCCTTTGCAACTACTCCTGTGTTTGTCCCGTCTGTACTGGCAGTATCTTCAACTCCGTTATTCGCTGAACTTCAACCTGTTGTGCATTCTGTTGCTCAAGCTATTCCTGAGAATCCTCCTTTCGTGTACCATGTTGCTGGTCCAAAATCTGAAAGTCAGGGAGAACCTAGATACATTGAAGAAGTTAGAGAGCAATGGCAAACTCTAGACAAGAGGATAAGAGTCGTGGAAGAAAGTGATGTCTTTAGTGCTGCTGCAATGGACATGTGCTTGGTTTCAGACTTGGTTATGCCTGCAAAATTCAAAACTCTTAATTTTTAGAAATACAAGGGGCACACTTGTCCCAGCAGCCACTTGGTGATGTACTGCCGCAAGATGGCTACTCATGCCAAAAATGACAAACTGCTCATTCACTGTTTCCAAGACAGCTTGAGTGGGGCTTCAATGAAATGGTATATGGGACTTGAGAAGAACCGTATCCAAAACTGGAAAGACTTGGCTGATGGTTTCTTAAAGCAATATAAGTACAATCTGGACATGGCACCTGACCGTCGCCAATTGCAAAATATGTCTCAAAAAGAAAAAGAATCATTTAAGGAGTACACTCAGCGCTGGAGAGAGCTAGCTGCTCAAGTGGAGCCACCCTTGACTGAAAAAGAATTGACTGGATTGTTCATGGACACCCTTCAGCCACTCTTTTGGGAAAATATGATAGGCAGTGTATCATCTGGTTTTGCTGACCTAGTCACTATTGGAGAAAGACTAGAAGAGGGTATCAAGAAAGGAAAGATTGCTAATGCTGAAGCCTTTAGTGGTGCTAAAAAATAGGCTGGGAATTTTCAAAAGAAAAAGGATGGTGATACCCATGTTGTTTCGGTTGAAGGGAAACCTCGTCGCAGGCAACAAAAATATGTAGCTGCAGTTGCTCCTATTGTCAATGCTCAAACAGTTCAAGCTCCTCGTCAGGCTGTTAGACAAAATCAGAATCGCAATAGGGTTAACTTTGATCCTATCCCGATGTCCTACACTGAGTTGTATCCATGTCTTGTAAAGAAAGGTTTGATTACAACGAGGGATCTACCTCCTCCTCCAAATCCTCTCCCAGCCGGCTATATGGCTGATCTTCACTGTGAGTTCCATCGAGGTGGGGCAGGCCATAACTTGGAAGGCTGCTATGCATTGAAAGCTAGAGTACAAGAATTGGTGAACTCAAAGATTCTGACTTTTCTTGATGAGAATCCCAATGTTGTCAACAATCCTTTGCTAGAGCATGCCAAGTGAAGTTTGATTCAGTTCAGACGGATCATCTCCTAAAGCCAGTGTTTCAGACAGGACAGCTCATCCTTGCTGCTGATTAGTCACCAGGCCTTGTTTCTTTCTGTTTGCATTTTTATTTGATTGTATTGTTTGTTTTCTTTCGAACTTTATTTGTACTTTCATGGTAATTTCAATGAAATGAGCAATGCAATGTTTTGATTCAAATTCATTTATATCCATTGTGTGCATCTTTATGCTTTCTTTTTCACAAAACAAAAATATATCTCATGTTCACCTTCTTTATCAAACTTTTGTTTATGCAAAGATTGGAGGGAGGATGATGAAAACTAAATACCTAAAATTGTTAAACTGTATGCTTTAAATTTAAAACTTGACTGATGATGTACAACCATTGTTTCAACTCCCAAGCACTGGAGAAATAAGGAAGTTAATCCCTTGTCAACCCTTCGAGCCTAGAAGTTGGAGTTTCTTTCTGTACGAAAAAACCCGCAATCTTAACCTGGGGATGGGTAGTTCTCAGTTAATTTGATTATACAATCATTCAAGACGCCTTTCAATAAAGGTTGTAATCACAAGCTTTCCTTCGCACACATCAAAAAAGTGTCGAAGATGTATTTCAAATAAAAAGCCAATGATGGTTCACTGTAATCATTTAGCCAGGCAGTCACTATCTTTAAAAAAATGTGAATAAAAAAATCAAAAGAAAAGCCCGCTGAGTCAAAACCTATGAAGGAGACTTAGGCAAAAACTGGGGCATCCCGCTGACTGTAAGCTCAAATAACATAGTTCAGGCAAAAGTTAGGGATAACAAAAATCAAATTAAGAGGTTACCAAAATCCTCAAAAACAAAACGAGTTGACTCAGGTCCTCATAAAAAACAACAAAATGTTGTAAGAAAGAGTGACTGCCATCTCAAAAATCCTTTGGTCCTTGAGCCATCATCATAACAGTGTTGCAATTCCAAAATCTCCTGGAACCTGAATGCATAGTTTGAATTAATTGAGCATAGGACTGGAGATCATCACGAAGAATGGGTTGGGTACAAATTAACTTTGAGCCTATATCCTTTGTTTCAAAAACCGTGAACTAGACCACGTTACAACCTTCAAAAGACCTAATTGAAGCCAGGTTTCTTTTGAAAGCATACTACAGCAAGGTTGCGTAAATTGACTCCTAAATTTATTGCCAATCATTTGCTTTAATGTCATACCTTTGCTTTCTTTTCATTTTTTAATGTCTAAACCGTCGTGATTTTGACAAGTGATTCTTTTTTCTTTACACTAATAATATCATTCCAAAAATGATTTTTGATTTCAAAATGGCATTAAGCTTTGCATTAAAATTATCATGTTTGTTTGAATGATCTTGTTTGTAAGCAAACTTTCCTCATTAAGAAAATTTCAAACAGTTGAGAAACTTGGTCCGTGATCCCATCAGGAGCACATTACTTCCAGATCCTATTGTGAATCAGTTCAAGATTTGTTGCTCAGTGCAAATTATTCTCATATTTGGTTAGCCAGAATATCTCCTTCAAGACCCATACTGAGTTTAGCCTTCTCAACAGTCATTTCAAGAACTGAAGCCATGATCAGTTCATCCCCAGCAATAGTCAAGCTGAAGCCATGATCAGTTCATCCCCTGCAATAGTCAAGCTGAAGCCATGATCAGTTTATCCTCAGCATTCATTTCAAGAATTGAAGCCATGATCAATTCATTTTCCCCTACAACAGTTAAACTGAAGTCATGATCAGTTTATCCTCATCAGTTAATCAATCTGGGGCAGTCTTCTTCAAGAATCCTCAAGATGTCTTTCCTCAAAAGACCATCAGCCTAATGCAATTCATAAGTGTGACAGAGATATGTTTAGTATCTTCTCTCTAAGCAGAGTGGGCAGTGTTCCCTGTGTTGAGGAATCAGAGTTCCATTCTTCCCTCACAAAAGAGTCTATCTCAATTATCCTATCATACGCATTGCATACATAAATCATTCATCTATCATACATAGAAATATTTTCATAGCTCGCAGCGTGTTTCGTGCTCATATGCATTTTTCTGAGGTCCAGTTGCTGTCAACATCTTACCTTGTGATCAAAGTTAAACTTACTTGGCACCTACCCAAACATTGTTTGTCTTTTCACCCAGTGCTATTCCTGGATATCTTGTTTATTTTCTTTCTTTCCAGTGTTATTCCTGGATATTGTCGTTTCCCTGTGCATCTTGTCCTGTTGTTAGATGTTTATCTCCTTTCATTCCAGTGCTATTCCTGGATCTTTATTTTCTTTCACTCCAGTGCCCTTCCTAGATGTCTGTCTCTTTTGATATCTAGTGCTATTCCTTGATACCTTTCTCCTCTTGTTTCTCTCAGTGCTATTCCTGGAATTCTTTTCTCTCTTCTGTAATCCCCATCATATTTTCTTGGATATCTTTCAGTGTCATTCCTGAAAGTTTTATCTGTTCATTCAGTGCCATTCCTGAATGAGTTTTATCCTTTGCATTCAGTGCCATTCCTGGATGTTTTTCTCACTATCATTCAATGTCATTCTTGAATATAGTGATTTACCTTTGTCTTTCAGTGCCATTCCTAAAAGTTTTATCTGTTCATTCAGTGTCATTCCTGAATGAGTTTTCTCCTTTTGCATTCAGTGCCATTCCTGGATGTCTTTCTCACTATCATTTAATGCCATTCTTGAATGTAGTGATTTACCATTACCTTTCAGCGCCATTCCTGAAAGTCCCTGCTCACTTTATTCAATGTCAGTCTTGGATATCGTGAACCCTTTTTATCCAATGCCATTCTTGGATAATTCTGAGGTATTTTTCCAGAACTTTTCTCACTTCATTCAATGCCATTCTTGGATGTTGAGATTCTTCTGTCCAATGCCATTCTTGGACACCTTTTCCCCGGCCAAGTCCAATGCCATTCTTGGATATTTCCAATGTTTAACCTTTCCATCCAATGCCATTCTTGGATGTCCCCAGTGAAGTTTTTCAAATGGAAGTTTGTGTCTATCCAATGCTATTCTTGGATGACTCTGATGTTTGTTGTTGCCCCATTCAATGCCATTCTTGAATGTTGTAGTTCCTCTTATCCAATGTCATTCTTGGATATCTTATCCCCAATTGAGTGTTTTTCACCTCCATCCAATCCTATTCTTGGATGACGCTATTGTTTTAACCACAAACTTTCTTGTTGCTGTCCAATTCCATTCTTGGACATCTTTTGGCATACCTTTTGTCTCGTTCGTAGTTTCCATCCAATTCTATTCTTGGATGTCACTACTCGTCTTCCAAGGCCTTGTCCCTCTCTCTTTTCAACTATTAGTGGATACTTCTTGTCACCTTGGCAGATCTCCAGAAATAGCTTGTGTTCCCTGGCGTGTCTTTTCGCGTTATCTCTCTCAATGTACCATAAATCCCTTGTTTCAAGTTTTCCCGCAGTCTGTTTCATCCTTTGCATTCATATCATCCTGTGGCATCTTAGGGCTAAAAAATATAGCTTTTTGTATTTAAGTATCTTCATATCTCCCGATAGAAGAGACTTAAATAGGGGCAGCTGTAAGACCCTAATTTTTACCCCTAAGACTTCACACATCTCATTTGCATTTCATACCATAAACAAGATCATACATTGGTTCCCTCGTCCCTCTCATCTATGGGTTTATGCCTTGTAGGGTTCACCGAGCATCTGTGTGTTTCTTATTCACTTTATTGCTTTATTTGTTTATATTTTACTAACCTTAACCAAAATCCAAAAATATTTTTGTTTTCTTACACTAACATTTTCAGGGGAAGAACATGTCAAAAATGCCAAAATAACAGTCCCACAGCTTGATTGAATTTTATCTGAGAAAAGTCAAAGTTGATTATTATTCAAGGAATTCCAAGGTTCATGTGTTTATTTCCATGCCTTCTTTGACGAGAAAAAGAATCAAGCCGAACCACGACAGTGCACTCAAAAAAGGGCATTTTTTCAAAATTTGCACTGAGTAACCAGTTACCCTCTGGTGAGTAACTGGTTACCCTTGTGAAAATTTGAAAAAAAATGGCAGCAAATTCAAATTCAGCAATTGGCACCAATTTTCATCACCTTGATCACATTTGGAATATTCTAGACCATCCCATTTTAATTCCCTACATCATCATAATTAATTCCTACCATACACCTTCACTAATCACCACTCTTTTATGAATTTCCCTCCAAATTCAAATTCCAAGCCTAATTTTCATTTCCAAACCAAATTCCAAACCACCAATTTTTCCAAGCCTAAACTCTATAAATTGAACCCTCATTTCATTCATTCTACAAGCTTTTGAGAGCCAAATTCACCTTGCTAAAATTTCACAAGCTTTTGATAGCCAACAAACCTCTTGCGATTTCACTCCCTAACCACAAATTTTACTAAAGCTCACTTTTCTTCTTTTGAAAGTTAACAAGAATTCACATTGAATCTTGTTTAACTTTGAGCTAAACCTTCATCCAAACTTTTTTTCTTCATCAATTCTCATAGATCAAGGCTTTAGTGTTTGGATCTTGAAGCAATTTGAAGGAATTTTCAGATTTGAAGTGGTAATTCATTTTTCACCATTGTTGAAGCATCATCTTCGTCTTCCATAATGTAGATCTTTGGAGATGTTTGTTACTTGATCTTTTGGATCTTGTAATTGTGTTTAATTGTTGGTTCTTACTGTTATTTTACTTAAAATTTCGTGCAATTTCAGTTCCATGATCACAAGGTGTTTGTAAAAAGTTATGAAAGTGGATCATGCTGAATTTTGCACTCTTTTTTGGCTCTGCGTGCAGAGTAACCGGTTAACCTATATAGAGTAACTGGTTACTTCAAGTCAGAATGCAATTCTTGGCTTGTTTTTGGGACTGTTTTGGTTCCTTTTCCATTTTCTTCCCTTTCCTTTTGTTCTTAGCCTTAGATCACATAATTGTGTGGTTTAATTTGGCTTTCTCTTCATCTATTTCTCTTTTCTTTTGATCGATGAAAGTCTTATGGATCATAGAATTCCGTTGTTGAATTTTGATCAAGACTAGATCACTACCTTCTCTTCTTTTTGTGCGGATTGCTTTCGGATGACGATCTACATATCGTTCATCTAGCATGCATTAGCACAAAGAGCTATTGACCGGCCTCATTGTAGGGTAATTACTCCGTAAATTACTCGGTGATTGCTTAACATAGCGCAACATATGTCCCTTTATCGGAAACAATAAAAAATTATTGATTATTTGTCTTTTGGTTCAACACTTATGAGACTTGTTGTTAGGAGGCTTTGGTCTTATCAATCCTCTAATGAGTACTCGTTAACCTTGACCTAAGTGCAATTATTCAATTATTATTGATCACTTACTCTAACAACTAACAACTAATCACGAACTTCTAACTTTACCTTTATGCTTCCTTCTCGCTCCCTATCTCTCTTTTACTTTTATGCTCAATTATTATCGTTTCATATCATGTTTATGCTTCCGCAATTTTTCCTTTGCCCGTTGGACACATGTTTATGCTTCCACAATTTTTCCTTTGTCCACTTGGACACATGTTTATGCTTCCGAAATTTTTCCTTTGTCCACTTGGACACATGTTTATGCTTATGCCTTTTTTCTCTTTGTCCACTTGGACCAAAAACATTAATAAAGGCCAAAACCTCTAAAAACTTGTGTTTCTAATCTTGGACTATGGTTACTATCCTTTGGAATGGACATGGAATTTTACACCTAGACCTTGAACATCCAATGCAATTCTTGGAACCTTGGACTTAGAACTAGGACCTTTTCTCTTTGCTTTGGAAGTATGGTTCGAAGACTTTGAAGTCTTGTGCTTTTGCTTGGTTTATGGTGAAGACAACTACATTTGTGGTTAGATCTTTCTTATCCTTAGCTTTTACTTTATGCTTTAGGATAGTCACTTCTTTGAAATTCACCACTGAGCTTTGATTTATCCAAAGGAAAGGGTAAAGATCGAAGAAAACCATAATTGCGCTATGTGAAGACACAACTAAGAGATCTAAGGTTCGGGGGTTGGTTATACCTAGGAAAGGTGTTAGCATCCTAGATATCTGTAGTACTCTACAGGAACCTCGTGTTAGTATTTGTGTTATGCTATAGTTTGCTTGCTAAGGGATATTTTCTAAGGGAGAGACCCAGGGGGTTAGTATCTAAGTATACTCGCCAAGACATCGCATCTTGTGCCTACGTATCCTGACGGGAGTGGAATCAGAGTATTCGTAGTTCCCCTCAATAAGGGTGAGGAACTCTCGACTGTGGTCAAGGTTCCAGGGGGAAATAAGCATCCAGGACAAAGACGCTTACATGGAGTACGGTGACTCTAAAGTTAAGATTAAGTTGAAAGGGAGATAAGTGAGTAAGTGTCCATGGCAAGACGCTTACATGAAGTGCAACAACTCCGATCCTAAGGCTAGGATAAAAGGGAAGTAAGTTAGTCCAGATCGCACGGCGGCGGGGGATAATGGAGTTAGTTGTGTATTTTTTATGGACGATGCTATGAAGCGTGTCTTTTTCGAAAAGTTTTAAACAGAAAAGCCAAGTGGAAAAAATGATTTGAAATTTGTTGAATGTTTTTTAGAGTTTGAAAAGAGGTTAGATATGATTAAAGTATTTTTTGATTTTTTTGAGAAAAGAGATTTTAGTTTTAAGAGAAAAATACTCGATAAAAGATCGAGGTTTGAAAATCGCATGATGGCGATTGCGAAAGGCAACCGACTTACGAGAGAAGTAGCCACTTGACGTTGGATCAACGGTTTTGAGAAAAAGTTAGGTTGAATCCAAGTCCCTGAGGGTGCTCCTAGTAAACGAAACCGCAACCAAAGTGAGAGAGAGAAAATATTGGCATGAGGTTGATGGCGATGCTAAAAAGCAGTCGACTTACAAGTTGGGGTATGGCTTGATATATGAATCAAGAATGTTTTGGGTTTGGTTGATGGCGATCATAAAAAAAATCGACATACGAGGTTTAAAAATGGCTTGATTAAATCAAGAATTAGTTTGATATTTTTAAAAATGGTTTGATATGATTATGAATTAATAGTAAGAAACGATTGATACAAATGGTAACACGAAAGATGCGAAACTACCAATAGAAATTTAATCAGATTTGAACAACCAATGCAGGATAGAAAATTAACACAGATTGAAAAAGGCAAATTGCTACCGCGTAAGCAGTCATCACAGATCGGATTGAGAAGCAACATGGTAATAATATTAAATAAAATCACAAACTACACATCGAAACGCGAATCGGTAAGTGCAAAATGTGGATCGTCACCATGCTAAACCGTCTGACGCGTGTAAAATCGAAACGCCACGATAATCAATTAAAAAAAATCACACATAAACCGATACAACAACCAATAACTTGCTACACTTAACGTGATCATCGCACGAGGGACCAAAAATGGTACGGATTCAAATTTATCAAAAAAACGTAAAACAAAATGAATTTTAAAACGTGTTAAAAAAATAATTATGTTGCTAACGCAAAAGGTGCGATCATCGCAGCCAGATCGAACTAACACAAATATCACGCATCATGCATATCAATATACAAACAGGGTATCGACAGGATTCGATCCGAAAAATCTAAAAAAAATAGATATATGATACAATTCCTATGTATGACAAGTAAAAAAAAAAAAAAAAAATATATATATATATATATATATATATATATATATATATATATATATATATATATATATATATATATATATATATAACTCCAAACAAAACACGTATTATATAATTTGAAAACTGACAGTGTATTTATAATGTTATGAAACCAAGTAACTATATATAAAACTAAAAAGAAAAGAACATTGGATATGTATATATATTAGTACTAGCGGGATACCCGTGCCTTCGCACTTGTACCCGTCGGTGACGCGTATTTGTCTACATTTAAAATTTGAAAAAAAAATTAGGATTAATAAAAATGAGTAAATAAAATTATTTTGATCATTCATACACTTTTTTCATATATAAACATAAAGTTAAATCTAAAATATTTAAATTTTTCCCGTGTATAAAAATAATTGTCTCATATGCTTTTCTATATTATCTATGACTTTATTTACCCGTTTCAGTAATTCAGTTTTAACAGTAGATATATATTTTCTATTACAATCTCATAATTTATGTAAGTATTATTAAAATATCTCTTTCGTGGGATACCCTTAAAGATCATAATTAAGTAATAAAATTTTAAAAAATTAACATTTTTTTTAAAATAAATTCGAAATATTGATATTTAACTCATTTGTAGAATAAAATGCTAAATTTATTAATATTTTTCATAAATATTTAATACATAATAAAATATATTTAATGATATTTATACAATGGATATGATCCATATATTTAAAAAAAAAATTAAAAAATTAAATATAAATATAAATATAAATATCAAGTAGAACAACAATTTTCCCCGTGTAAAAATATTGATTTAAAAAAATATAAATATAGAATTTCAAACAATTTATCTTCATAAATTCATAAATTATAATAAATGATTACACTCAGACACCAGTTATCAACTGTAACGGAAAATTTTAATTTAAATAAATAGATTGTAACTGAAAATATAGATTAACAAATCAAAAAATCAACATATAGATGCCAATTTTCCAGTGCAACCAAAAATTTAAATTCAAATTTAGATGAGAATTTGAATAACTAACATGGATTAAATAGATGCTAATTCCCTGTATATACATTATTGAAACATTTTTTTCAATCATTACTTAATTATATAAATTTCAATAACTAATGCCTCTTTTTATCTTATTTTGATTAATAATGCATATTTTCTCGAGTTTACGCCAATGACACAAATTTATTCAATTATTATTTTAATTATATAAATTTTAATAAACAACACATATTTTTCTTGTATTTTGATAAATAATATATTTTTACCCATATACAAATATTATTTTTATTTAGGCATCATTTTTAGAAATATTTTTATAATATTTATTTTAATTTATTAGTTATTTTATTAATGGAATGTATTATCTTATAAATATGTTTAAATATCTAAAAAAACATAACTTCTCTATTCATATAATTTCTTTAAACTCGTGGGTACCACCAAATACTGATATGGTAGTTTCATTTAAATTTATGGATACACGTGCGTTATTTAAAGTCGTGGCTACGCCCGTGTACTGGCATGAAAAGAAAGAAAAACAAAATTGTTTAACCAAAAGAATTTATTATTTTTAAAATAATAAAGACTTAATTTTATTTATAATTGGATCATAAATATAATTTTTCTTTATATACAAATATTTGGATCAATAATAAATTTTTCGTATGTAAATATTATTTTTGTCTTATTCTATCGCTATGAGTTTAATATATCTTATTTTTTCGTATACAAATATTTGGATCAACTGTATATTGTCTGAATCTCTTATTTTTTCATTATGAGTTTAATATGTATTATTAATAAAATACATTAGTTTTATTTCTTTATCATAAAATAATTAAGAATATTTCATATTATTATACAATTTTGATACTATTTAATTCATACATTACTAATGTATTTATTGTAGATCGCGATACTATAATTTATAATATTATTAATTTTTATATTATATTTCATTATCTTTTGTAATCTTTAATTTTTAATACATTTCATTTGTCTTATTTTATGTCCAGTTCTATTAGTGTTTATATTGAAGTTCATTTAATTCATTAATATTGCATGATTATTTTGTATTAAAATAAATGTCATTTCAAGTTATTCATTCATAAAAATGCATTTAAAATGATTTAATTTTTATATTCTTTCACAAATATAATTTACTTACCATTTATAGTTTCTATACAATTAGTATATTGTAATAAAATTTATAATTATTAGTTTCTATGTAATTAGTATATTGTAACAAATACTTATATACTATTAATTAAAATATATTTAAAATTTATTATAGATTTTTTTTTAATAAGCAAGTTAGTTGTATTAAATTAGGAATCACTAGGGGGATTCAACCCATATACAAAAAAGAGCCTGACCAAAAAAATCAGGGCTTACAAAAGTCTAATGGGCATCTTACCCAAGAGTAGTAGTTATAGAGATGAGATTCTTTGTATTTTTTCCTATCCACCACCAAGTATAATGTACTAAACGATTCGATAACGTATCGAAATCCCACACATCCCCCCTAAACATTATATTATTTCTAGCTCCCCATATAACCCAACACATGACAGTCCAGATTCCCACTGCAGCCCCAATCAAGACCCCTTTTTGGAGGCAGCCATTTATCCACAGCATCATGTGGTTAGAAATGTCTCCCATATAGAACACATTGATATCCATCCATTTAAATAAAAAACTCCACAGAGTTACAGACTTAGGGCATTGAAAGAATAAGTGTTCTGCATCCTCCTCGGTTTGGAAACAAAAAGGACACCATTTATCGTAAATACTCGAGATTATTCCTCTTTGAGACAACTTGTCCCTAGTTGGGAGGCGATTCAGAATCATCCTCCACCCGAAAACCTGAACTTTGAAAGGCATGAAAGCTCTCCAGTTTAGAGACAGCATAACTTTGACATCCTCATGTATCATAGCATGGTCCAAATTTTCCTGCAAAACAACATACATGGAAGAAACAGAAAACTGCAAATCGTCATTGCGCGACCATAATATCTTATCTGGTTGTTCCTCCTCCGGTTCATGCTGCCGAATGACTTCCAACAATTTAAGGACTTCGTACTGCAGATCCTGGTTGGAGACATTAATCTTCCAGGACCATTTATTATCCTCACGAAATCCGTTATCGAATACCATGCTGAATTTATTTTGAGAATCCTCCCACAAATTAGGAAATGCCGCTGCCAAGGTGCTTTTACCGGCCCATCTAGCATACCAGAAAGGAGTTTGTTTCCCATTTCCTATAATATGTCTAAACAACCATTCTCCTTGGTTTATCCCACAAACAGCTGCGACTTGAACAATATCTCGCCACCAGTTTGAAGGAGGAACATCATATTTTGATATGCAGGAGCTATAGATGTCATAAGCATACGACGGGTATCTACCATGTATCAGGCCCTTCCACGAGTTTTCCTCCCCTTTCAATATAAATTACATTTCTTTAAATATTTAAATCATGCAATATAATGTAATAAAAAAGTGATTTTTATAATCCTATCTATAAAAAGTAAACGTGTACTTTTACTTTATATTATTTTCTATTGTATAGAATATTTAATTTATACTAAACTTTAATTTTTATCTTACAGCACAATTATCTTAAATATTTTTTATTTTTTGTAATTATACATTAATTATTAGAGAAAAAAGGAAATTCACTGACCGTGTAAAATATTTTAGACTGTCAACCAGTCACAACCATGTATCAGAATAAAATATATTTTTATTTAAAAAATACTGATATTACATGGCAATTATAAACATTTTGATTGGTGGTATGTATAAAATTGTCTTACAGTGACACTGCACTACCATTAAACCCTTCCCCAATTATTATTATAATTATTTATTATTTTCATTAATGTGAATTTAAATTGTTTATTTTAATAATTATATTCATAAATATAACTTAGTTGTCCTTTAAAATATAATCATTTTTTAGATACACATTATGACCATTATCTCAATTGTGTTTAGAAATCCATATTCAAAATTAATTGATATTTGATGATAAGTAATTGAATAATAATAAAATATATCAAATTAATGGGTTGATCTTCATTAACTACGTTAAAAGAATATAAAGTATCCAAATTTCGGTTCATTAACACATTAAAAATAAATCAATATTAACACATTTAAAATATTTAAATTCGTAATTATACCCATTAAAAATAAAATTCATAATTATAAGACCTAATCATTAAACATTGATTATGATACTGCTATTTCTATTAATTTTTAGGAAATTTTAATTCGTTCATTAAAATATAATGTATAATAGAAAAAATATCTTTAATGAAATAATATTTTTTTAAAACTACTTATATTAGGTTCAATATATATTTTAAAAGAATAATAAATTATATATCATTTTTACAAAGTATACATCACTTTTGCAAAAGAAAAAATGTGTTAAATTATAAATAACTATAATTTTAATACAATATTAATAGTTTATACGTAATATATAAAATACTATTTATTAGTCCTTCTCTTTCTAATTTTTTGAATTTTTTTCTTATTTATATTTGATGAAAGACAATATTATAAAATAATATTTTTATTTTTTTTATATTTAAAATTAGTCATACTTTTTAATTTGTGTGAAATACTTAGAATAATTTATAATTTGAGATACAGTGAATATTTATAAAATTATCTTTAATTAGTGATATTAAAAATTATTTAAAAATAAAAAAATAGACAATAGTAAATACTTTAACAAACAAAAATCGAGCAAGTCAATACGAAATAAAAACTGCATACCACGCACCCCAATCTTCCATTATAAGTAAGAAACGGTTCTCCCACAATAATTGAATGTCTTTAATGATGGATGCATTTTTTCCTCCGGAAGATTTGAAAATTTTCTCATTTCTCCAGTTTCAGACATCTTCATGCTGGCATTACCATCACATTGGGATAGAAAAACAATATAGAAACCAAAAAACACAAATTAATGGTGTTAGTTATCATTCTATTAATCAAAATAATTGGTTTCATTAATCAAAACTGTCAAAACAGGATCATACATCAGAAAGCACTCTAGTGAGGATAAATTTGATATTGTATCCTAAGATTTGTTTATAGGATCACATATCAGGAAGTACTATATCACTATGTTATATATTATAATCAATAAACAAAGAAAGCAGATACAATTTCCCAAAAAAACAATTATTTTGGAGATTCAATATTATATACTTGAATATTTAAACTAAAATTTCATGGGATATGTGAGAGTGACCTTGTTTCCAATAACAGGAGAGTTGTTAGCAAACGATGCGTCTGGTCTGTCATATTAGACATTTATATTAGCAGTGAGAAAAGAATCGAGACGACATACTGAAATTATGTTGACTCACCAAGGAAATATGCATACCAAAAAAATGCAGACATGAAGAGAATTTTATTAAAACTTCTTCCAAAAGTATTATACATTTCTTTGCACATAATGTGATTGATCTTGCTATGGTTAAGCTGTAAAATACCTGCAGTGAGCTTAGCTTGAGACTGACTTAAAACTGCAGCAAATCCAGAAAAGCCTTGCTTATAGGTATACAGGATAGACTTCATAGTAGCCTTTTGCTGTTAAAAAAACAACTCAATTTCAAATATGTTGAAGAAGTTCATGAATGAAAAAAATTAGTAAAGTATACTTTAAGAAAAAAAACATTTGATGCATGCACCTATGCAGAGTCTTGTCCTGTTCAGCCATTAATTTGAACAATCTAAAAATAATTACAGCCCTTATTCGACTTCTGGCTGCTATTAGTCAATTGCTCCAAGAACAATGGTAGTCATTGTTCGTAGATTATATAGCAGACTTCATAATAATAAACACAGAAAGAAAGTGACCGATGTCCATAAAGTGGATTAACCTGTCAATGGAGAAATTGAAACTGTGGTGACTCCACCTCCATTTCAAGAAGTCTCTCCTACTGTATTTGCCATCTTTACTATTTTGGTCTCCAAAGATGATGGCACCATGAACGTCGCCACTAACGATCAACGTCATACAGATGGAATCATAATATTGTTTATGTTCATTATAAATATTTAATAAACTTCATAAATCTTCAATCATTACCTACTCCTTGAATGTGGAATTAAATCGGACATCTTGAGAACACTCTGAAAATTAATTTCTAGTCTCAAATTCTTAAAATACTCACAAAACTCATAACCAGCTAGAAATTAAATGGAGAAAACATATCTTTTATTGTCGGTATCAGTGATGCGATCCTCTTTATTGGGACCAATAAAAACAAAGCAACAACGGCAATATCTACACCAGAAACAAATTTTGAGATATTTACTTTGATTCACAAATCCTGACAAAACCATATAACTTCATCGGTATAAAACACAGGTCCATATAAACAGTACATCGAAAAAAAGATCTAAAACATGCTTCTGTAAATAAAAATTAAATAAAAATTAACAAAAAAAAATACATTAACGAAAACAACAACAAAAAAAACTCTAACCTTGTAGATCTGAAACATACTCCTGCAAGATCTGAAACAAACACATGATAATGGTTCATAAATCAAAAATCATTTAGTCAAGAATCTGACCTCAACAAACTGTAAGGCCCAATAATCACAGTCTGCAAGATGAAGACGACAGACCACAAAAATTAAAAAAAAAACTTCCAAACCAAAAAGAGATGAAGTTACACAGATAACAGGTTTTACCTTCAAGATCTAAAACCATAGCTTTTAGCATATACGAAGCAACATCTTTTAAGCATCTTTTGGCCATCCTTAACCGACCTGAGATTTGAATGGGAGTAGGTGTTTTTAGGAAGCGTAAGAAATGATACAATAGGAATGGAAGAAAAAGCAAGGCAAGTTTTGCAAAATGAAGAGCTTTAAAGTCCATGGTGAGAAAACACTGTTGATTTGACAGAAAGTAGCAGGCAGCTGATGGAAGAAAAAGCAAGTTCCTTGACTGAACAACATTAATTACAACGTAATTTGGGAAGAGGAGGTTTGTGACCATTGGGGTGTTTGCTTCAAAGGAGAAAGCAAGAAATGTTTTTCATGCAGCCACGTGGGTGAATGTGAAGCAAGAAGGGTATTTGGGGAAATTCCAGAGCCATTCATTTTCTTATATGATAGATTACTGTGACGGTACGACGGTGAACCATAAGCCATATCAATTAAAAGAATTAGACTATATGTGCATTATAGTAATACGACTCACGTTAGTGACGGTACGACGGTGAAATAATACCGGTGAGAATTTCAAATAAGAAAAATTGGCACGTTACTATTTGATAATTTGAAAAAGTTCGAATACGGCCGCATATGTATTGTCCTCCCTCTTTTTAGCAATGTTAATATGTGTATATATAGGGACCAAATTAGGGTTAACTTTTAATTATCAATAATGTCCCTAATATCCATTTTAAAGTCCAAATAATTAATATTAGTTAAATCTAAAATAAAAATAAATATTAAAAATAAAATTAAAATAAAATACTAATTATCCTATTTATTTATTCTTAATAATATTAGTTAAATCTAAAATAAAAATAAATATTTAATATAAAATTAAAATAAAATACTAATTATCCTATTTATTTATTCTAAATATTTAGACAAAAAAAGTTAAAATAAACGGACCCCAAATAAATAAAAATCGGACGCCCAAGTGTTCAAAAAAAATAAATCGAGTACACTATAATGATCAGTGTGAAATAGACGACTCGGAAAAATATAGCGTTTTGTCAGATCTTAAAATAAATTTTGACCCGTTAAAATGTTCAAACTGATCGAAACGCGATCAAAATATAGTTGAAAAATAAAATGAGCACGCCAGGCTAAACTACGCGAAACGTAGATTAATATAATTGAAGTCTACAAGCTCGATTTTGAAATTTTCCGTCCACTGATTTTATGCACCGTTGAAATTCATTTTGACCGGTCTGTCTGTAAATCTGAGAAATTATTCCGACTGATATTTTAGGCAATATGCGAGATGAAATGCATGATATGCTGTATCGATGATGCAAAAATTAAAATAAAGTCAGTTAATTGAAAAATTTAAATTGCCTGGACAAAATTGGGGTATGACATCACTTCCTATAGATCATTAAGGAGTGTGCCCTCAAGTTTCATGATTAAATGATGATTATAACGTTCGTTGTTCTCATTATTATAATGTAATGTCCTCTTTATCATGTTTTGTAACTCCCACGCAACCATGGAACTACCCTATAGTTGTTACGCCAGTTGTACACATTGTTCGAAAACATGTCTTTAATCACCATACAACATGGGCTCCGACTTGTCTCATAAGTAGCCACCTGACATTCGTTACTTTCTGCAAATAGTTGGGGTGCCGACTGTCCATGCTTGGCCCCAGTGACTTATAACTCGACTTTGAGAATTCTGAGCTGTACATAACCCCCCAGATCACGAGGCCCAATGGGATGAAATGTTCGGACAGAGAGTCCTATAATTCTTTCTCCTTGAATGGGTCACACTTCCGTCCGGTATGAGTTTTTAAGAGTATTGATGATGGTCTTCTTGTTATATCTCGTCTTTCTCTTTGTTATGAAGACTTTTATAGGGAAGCCAATCGCCATCATGACACTAGTTCGATAGGGTCTCCTAACCATTTTAAATTTCTTTCCATATAACGCCAACTTTCTTTGTTTCTTTGTTCATCATTCTCGACCCTTGCTCCCATTTCTTCATATTGTTATCCAGATTCTTATGCTCTATGCCAGTTGCTATACTAGCACGAATCTCAGGTATTACTTCTTTTCCTTACTTATTCTAACTTAATTATTTTATCATGCTTATAATATGGGAGTGTGATATTCGGGGAATGTACTGATTCCCCTCAATGCCCGAGAGATTAAAAAAACTCTGAGATGCATGCATGAAAGAATGTGAGGGACATCTGGGGCAAACAAAATTCGATCAGATCATTAAGGAAGTTTATGGTGACATTTCTTCACCTTGTAGTGAAACTGATTCAAAATCTTTGTCATCCGGTTATTTGAACATTTCGATGGAGATGACAGGGTCTTTTATTGACATAGAATTCTTAAGCTACGACCACAACACAATTGATGACAATGACAATTCAAAACTCTGATCTAACAAACAGATTTCTTCAACTGAGAATGAAGAAGATGTCATGCTGGAGCCTTGTGTGGTTGGTTAAAGATATATTTATTACTTCCTAGGATTTAACTTCCTAGGTAATGCTTGTATGTTTCTTACTATACTCTAGTGATATATTTATTTCACTCTTATGAACTTATTTGTTCATTCCTTTTCAGCTGAAATATCGAGCCTTAAGCTGGCGAAACAGAAGAAGCTAATCGCTAAAATGAGAGCAAAGTGGGGAGAACAATCTACCTCTAAGACCGACTTGTCTGATATTCAAACCCAGATCCTTAAAAGAAAGAAAACAAATTATGGGAAAATAACCCCAGGTGTTTCAGTGCCCCAAAATGCCTCCACCCCTTCCTAGAAGCTCGAAGCCGACTTCCCCTAAAATGATGAAAACTTTGATTGGTGATCCTGTAAGTCATGCCGACTTGGTAGTCACCCCTCTGATGCAAGATTCTAGCGGTAGCCATAAAGCCAACTCGTCAATTGAATTCAAGTTTTGGTCCAATAGATTTGATGGCCTGAATTTTCTCTATGACCATCTGAATGTGACAGAGGATGTCAAGAAGGTGAAAACTATATGGACTGAAGAACTAACCCAAAATATTGGTGCTTACTTGATAAAGTGTTATTGTGACCAGAGGATTGTTTGAAGTCGGTGACGCCTATGAGCAGAGTAAAATTCATCTCACAAAGAAGATTACTCAATTGAAGGATAACTTTAAGGTTCAAACCGACAAGGTGGAAGATATGAACAAATAATTCTCGGATGTGAAGAAACAAAAAGAAACTACAGAGTCTAGATGTCTGGAGCATGAAGCAACCACAATTGGCTTGATCCAAGATGTTAAAAAGGCTCGAAAGTTTAACAAGATGCTGAAGAAATCTTTGAAAGAGGCCCAAGTAGACCATCTTTTAGTCGGAAAAGAGGCTTTTGAGAGAGCTAAATCCCAAGCGTTGTGCCTCAAACCCGGCCTTAATGTGTCAGAGACGGACTTCTTCAAGACCATGGTGGATGACCAGCTTGTAGATATGGAGGAAGCTTCTCCTGAAGCTGAGGTTTCTAAGGATGCGACGATCGATGATCCGACCCCCGATGCTCAAAAAGAGGAGCAGCATGACGTTAAATCATGTTCTTGTTTTTATCGCTGGCCATCCATGGAAATGCTCTTTTTTAATGTTTAGATAATTTCTTTTTTCTTTCCAATAAGATGTGTTTTAAGCCCCTCTTAGGTCTTTTTGAATGTATTATTACTGTCTTGCACGAGTTTTATCATCGTTAATCCCTGATTGTGTGTATAGCTTTTGGTGTATATTAAATTATTCATGCTTAAATGTTATTTATATTTACCTGGGTCCATGCCCTATGCATGTCAATTCATTCCTTTTTAAACTAAGTCATAGATCTCATGAGAATTAATCGACCTGCCGACGATTTTAATTAATTTAAACCTTTGGTTAGGTCATAGGTTTTAATTAACATAACCAATTTTCCATACATTCTTATTTACTTGTACTTTAAATTTGGTTAGAGGTTTAAATTAACGTAATCCATTCAGAGGTTTTTATTTACTTGACCGATTTTCCAGAGGTTCTTATTTACTTGGAATTTAAATTTGGCAAGAGGTTTTAATTAACATAACCCCGTCAGAGGTTTTGATTTAGTTTATTGATTTGCTAAAGGTTCTTATTTACTTAGACTTTAAATTTGGTCAGAGGTTTTTATTAACATAACCTGGTCAGAGTTTTTTATTTACTTAACCGATTTGCCCGAGGTTCTTATTTACTTGTACTTTAAATTTGGTCAGAGGTTTTAAGTAACATAACCCGGTCAGAGGTTTTTATTTACTTGACCAATTTTCCAGAGGTTCTTATTAACTTGGACTTTTGATTCAAAAGTCGGCAATACCGGGCACGCTTATTGTTCCTAGGATAAGCCAGGTTTGTTCACTGTAAATATTAGAAAGAGTAACACATATTAATATGAACTGAGGGTTCCTCATTAAAAATCCATGCCTTTGCAAGGGAAAAGAGTGTTACTCACAATTTTTATTTTATAAGAACATTACGTAATGTTAACTATAGTAAAATATTAGGTTAGCGACATTCCAAGCCCTTCCAAACTTTCAAGCTTATAAGCTCCATTATTCAGCCTTTGCTGGATCCGTTAAGGTCCTTCCTAGTTTGGGGCGAGCTTTCCTTTCTTCTTTATATCTGTAACCCTCTTCAAAACCAAGTCACCCTCTTTAAAGCTTCTCGGATACACTCTAGTATTGAGCCTCTTGGCCATTCTTTATTTTGCTGCAAATTCTCTAACATTAACCATTCTTCTGATTTTCTCTACGAGGTCGGCCGAGTTGTCTAATCCCTCACTGCTAAGAGTATTGTCAAAATTTTTAATGCTAGATTGGATTGTTAACTTCTACTGGTATCATTGCATTAACCTCATACACCATTCAAAAGGGGGTATCCTTAATGGTTGAGTGAGGGGTAGTATGATAGTACCATAAAATCTCGTGCAGATACTCATCCCAAAGTTCAAAAGGTTCATATAGATTTTTATTCATTCTTGACAGGGTGATTCTATTCGCTGCTTTTGCTTGGCCATTAGCCTGGGGGTGTGCAATAGAATTAAGCCAATTTTGTATGCCGAGTGTAGAACCTCAAAATTTTCCCTCTATTTCTTTGATTTTTTCGGCTTATGCTTCATTTCATTCGCATCGTCATTTGTGCATTGCATCGGTTCTTATATATGGGATCAATGTATTTACTCGCATCTAAAATTTTTCTCTAGTTCAGGGTTACTGCAGCAGTAGTCAGAGTTAAACGGATAATCGTCAAAGTCTTTTTGAGCATTTATTTTGCTCAATTGATGATTTGATTATTATAGGTTCCAACATTTTCTTTTGTCGAGCGATTCGGCATCGGACAGTATTTTTTTAGCAAGATATTTCAAGTGCGGAACGAAATTCACACCATATTCCATGCATGATTCAGTGGTATTATCAAAGGACAAGTTTCAGAGGCCTAACGTGGTTCAAAACAGGTGGAAACAAGTGTTTTTCCAAGATTCCCTCCAAAAGGCGCCAAAATTCAAAAATTCGTTGTGTTAATCGATTAGCACATTTGAACAATCAAATGGTTAATCGATTAACCAAGGCGAAGTTTACAAAAAAGCTTCAATTTTCAGCACTGTAGACTTTAAACCAAATTTCCACCACTTGATTTCACATGTGCATCATTGGAAGGATCTAGAATGGGTTCATTTTAATTCACTTTCACAATCTAATTCCACCCAAAATTCAAATTCCCATTCCAAATTCCTTCCTCATTTCCATTCCTCTCACTAACCCACACTCCAAACCAAATTTAATCCCTAACCTAGGGGTTATTTAACCAAATTCACTCCAAACCTCACTCATTCACAATCATTTTTTCACCCTCATTTTCAGAATTTACTGTCAATTCTCTCTCAGTTTTTCATTCTCCATCTTCATCTTCAACCTTTCACCAAAGCTCCATATTCATAGATTCACAAGTTGTGCATTACAATTTGTGAATTCTTGATCTAAACCTCCACTACATCATCATTCTTGGTTCGATTTTGCATTTGTAGCTTGTTTGGATCTAGATTTAAGTTTTGGAAGCCATTCTTAAAGAAACTTTGACGAAAGTTCATCACATTGCTTGGATCTTGAGGTTTCTTGCTAGGATTCCTTTGGATCTTGGATTTCTTGTGCTAAATCTGTCCATTTTCTTTTACAACACTCACCAAAGCAATCCTCCGCTTCGTAGGTTGGTAAATTTCAGATCCACACTTGATCTAGTTTAATTTCAACTTATGCAATGTAGATCCATGGTTTTTGATACGATTTGATCCATTTGCTTGAATTTGATTGTTGATGTTGATGTTTGTTGGATCTAATTGATGTTTGATTGTTGTAATTCAATGTAATTTTCGTGCATAATTGTTTGCTTAATCATTTGGATGCTTGACCAAGTGTTTTGCCGCTGAAAAGTGCTTTTGAAACTTGATTTTCTGCTACTGGTACAGGGTTAATCGATTAACCAATTACATTTCAAAACTGGTTAATCGATTAACTAGTGTAAATTTTGTTGAATTTGAGCTGTTAATTGATTAACCAATTTTGAACTGTAAATGGTTAATCGATTAACACTGATGCAGAGTGTATTTTTGTGCATTTTCAACTGTGTTTTGATTCCTTTCCACTTTTAATCTTCATGGATTGATATCATGCATATATGTGGACTGTTCTTGAGATGTTTTACCTCACATAATAGTTTGAATGTCATTCGTTTTGAATTCTTGATGTGATGATCATGTTGCATAAACCTTTGTACCACTGTGATTGCTTGTTCTTGATGTTTACACTGCTGGATGTATGATTTGTGTTCATGTTTGTTGACGATTCCATGAATGCATGTTCGTTTTAAGCGATTAATTGTTGATTTGATGAATTGTCCGCGATGGTTTGATGAATGCTTGAGTATGCAATGTCATTGTAATTCGTTCACGCTTAATTATTTTGTGCTTAATGGTGTATGCATGCGTAGCAATAGCCTTTGGTTGAGGATCGTTCATGTTTGCAATTTCATGAGTATTCGTTTAAATGTGAAGACATGCTTATGTTCAATTCATTTGATGCTTGATTATGCTTGAAGTTTTGACATGGGAATGGATTAATATTTGTTGCATGATCTATTCGAAGTTGTCTTGCTACATGATCATCTATGCTTGATGCCTTTTCATGAGTATTTGCTTCGATGCATTACATGCTGCCTTGGTGAATACGTGACTGTTTTGCTGAATAGTAGCTGTTATATGCTGTCTTGCCTGACTTGCTGCCTTTCACACCTATTTCTTCCCGAAAACATGCGCTATTAAAAGCTGTTTTACTTGTTTGCTAGAATTTACTGCTGTTCTGAGTTGGAGCACTGTGGTAGCTGCTATTTTTGGTTTATTTTCTTAGTTTTGGATTGCTTTTGCATGTTCCTTTAGGATTCCCTTGTCCAACTTAATTTTCGATTAAACTTGGAGTAGGATAGACATTAGGAGCTAATCCATGCATGATAACATTATGATAGAGATTCCCTTTGTATCCTCAACTTTAAGTCCATCTCTTCGCATGCTAACTTTAGGTAGAATTCCCTTTCTATCCCAACTGTATGACCATTGTGCATGACAACATTAGGAGTCCGTTTCCCTTAGTTTTTTTCTTTTCAACCTTTGAATCCTTTTCTTTCTCATCTCAAAACAAAATCAAAACATTTAATAAGTTTGATGTGCATTGTGCGCCACGAGCCTTAAGCACATGGGAAAAGATGAGCGGATGCATTTCTAACCTCATCTTAGGGTACTTTGCACGCGAGACGTTTGGATCGTTAGCGTGAAGTACTCAATCCTATGTCATAGACTTTAGTGTGATGCACATTTTAAGCCAAACTCAACCCACTTCTGTCTAAAAATCACAAAAAAATTGCAAACCTTTTTATCCTTCGGGATCGTTTGTCGAACCTTTTTCAGAAAGAGTGTGTTATTTTCCGTTCTACCGCAAACATGCATCGACCTTAACTACTGGAACGCGAGCTTAGCGTCGTTCATAAAAAACACTCACCGACTCGTTTCTTGAACTACGACTGCTCTAATTTCCTCTTTCTCGCCCGATTGAGGATACGTAGGAATAAGACGACAATGTCTTGGCGAGCAACCTTCCCCCCATTCACCCATAGTCTTCCGAACTACATTGACTCTGACTTCCCCATTGTACAAGGGAATACGTAGGCTTAGGACGGCGAAGTCCTATCGAGTCTCCTTTTTGTCTTTTTTCCTTCCCGTTTTCGTTAGCAGTAGGCTTTAGATGACACACACTTTGATTAGACAACAAGCGTGGATCCCATTGAGTACAACGGATGCGAGGGAGTGCTAATACCTTCCTCTCGTGTAACCGACACCCGAACCCGGACTTTGGTTGTGATGACCATGTCTTTTCCCTTTTTGAGGTTTTCTTCGATTGTTTCCTTTCCCCCGTCGGGATAAATAACGTTCGGTGGCGACTTTTTTTTCCGCCAGTTGTTTTTTGCGTTGCGACACCGAGGTGCCTGCAAAATTCTACAACCGACGAGCTCGTAAATTGCATGCCGTTAACAGAAACAATGGTTCCCGCTAAACCAAAACGACATATGATATTCCTCTAATAAAAATGCCATACCCTCTCCTTCGTGATCCGGGGTACGACCTCGACTTCCACCCATTTGATGAAATAATTCACCAGAACTATAAGAAATTTCAATTGTCCGATGGCTAAAGGAAAGGGGTCGAGAATATCAGATCCTCACTAGTAAAAAGGACAAGGTGAAATTACTGAATGCAACAACTCAGCAAGAAAGTTTATGAAGGGAGTATAAATTTGATATTTCTCACAATGATTCACGAACTGTGCATAGCCTTGTAGCATACTCGACCAATAGTAGCCGACCCTGAGTATTTTCCCAGTTAGCGTTCTTCGCCCAATATGACTTCCACACACTCCTTAATGCACGTATTTCATTATAAGTCCTATTTCTTCCTTAGAAAAACATCTCAACATCGGAAAGGATCTACCCATTTTGTAGAGTTGGTCGGCTACCATAAGGTATCGAGAAGATATCCTCTTGATGCTTCGAGCTTCGGTCTCCTTATCCGAAAGCTTGTCTTGAGTAAGATAATGAATGATAGGTGTCATTAAGCCCTGCGTGTTTTCTAACACCATGATTTCTTATGTTTTCGTGCTCGATGCTTCCAAGGTTTCCTAGATCACCGTTTTATTTAACTCGGGGCCTTTATTGCTGGCTAGACAAGCTATTATACCAGGTCTAACATTTTCTTCCCGGAGGATATGTGATACTTCAAATTTCATGAACCCCTTGGATAATTGCAAAACCCGTTGTAGATATTTGAGTAATAGTGGATCCTTTGTCTGATAGTCTCCTTTGATTTGACTAAAAATCTATTGTGAATTGGTGTGAACCAGCAATTGGGTAGCTCCGACTTCTTTAGCTAATATTAAACTGCCAATCACAACTTCATACTCTGCTTGATTATTACTGGCATGGAAATTAAAGCAGAAAGACTATTCTAACACCAACTCCCATGGTCCCTCTATTATTATTCTTGCTCTGCTATCTTTAAGATTGGATGAACCGTCCACTGATAGAATCCACTGCTCGAATGATTCTTCTGGAGTGGGAAAAATCATCTCTATTAGAAAATCCAACAGTACTTGTGATTTAATGTTATTCCCAGGGTGTGAATGTGATGTTGTACTCTGACAATTCTAACACCCAGACCACCATCCTACCAGCCAAGTTCGGCTTCTTCAAAATTCGTTTCATGGGATACTTTTTCTTCACAATAATAGGGTTACCTTGAAAGTAATGTCTAAGTTTCTTGCCGATAATCACTACTACCAGAGCTAGTCGTTTGATCTTTTGATAACGAATATTTGCTCCTTTAAGAACCTTGTTGACAAAATAGACCGACCTTTCACCTTCATCACTATCTTGAACTAATACAAAACTGATAGCTTTGTTTGAGATTGCTAAATATAATGTAAGGGGTGAGTTTTCCTTCAGATGAACTATTATAGGTGGGATGGATAAGAACTGTTTCAACTCCATAAACGCCTTCTTACATTCTTCTGTCCAGTGAAAAACTTGTCGATTTTTTGATAGTTGCGAAGAAGTGTATGTACTTATCTCCTGCATAGGACATAATTAGAACAAGGCAACCATCCTCCTAGTCAGGTTCGAAACTTCTTTTATTGATTCCAAGCATCTCATATTAATGATCACCTGCCACTTGTCTGGATTCACCTCTATTCCCCGACGTGTCAACATGAAGCCCAAAACTTGTCGGCTAGCACCCGTAAAATATACTTGTCTAGATTAAGTCTCATGTCAAACTTCCTTATTGACCCAAATGTCTCTTCTAGGTATTTTAGATGATGCTTCTCCTCTGGGTTATTGATCAACATGTCGTCAACATATACTTCTAAGTTTCCGCCTACCTGTTATGAGAATATCATATCCATCAACCTTTGATAAGTAACATTAGTATTTTTAAGACTGAATGACACTAATTCAAAGCAATAGTTGCTTCTTATTTTCAAGAATATCGTTTTGGGAGATCCATTATGTCTATTCGTAATTGGTTATAGCCTGAATAGGCACCATGAAGCTGAGCAGATGGAACCCGGATGCCCCATCGATGAGTCTATCGATGTGTGGCAATGGATAAGGATCCTTTGGACAAGCCTTGTTGAGATCTGTGAAATCTATACATATGCGCCACTTGTGAGGGCTGAGGTCATACATCTATTTCGGTTTTAATGATGTCAACAAATATGCTAAGTATTAGATTGTAATTTGAGCGGTATCACTTCATTTGTCGGGAAAATTGCATCTAATCATCGTTGTTCATGTGTCTAAACATATAGGACTTGGTCTTACCTATAAATACATGTGCATGATCATTATATTGGTGTCTAGTATGTTTTGTCTGAGTCTTGGTCAGTTAATATTTGCAGAAAAACACATTTCTTGAAAAATGCATGTGATGCACCGACCCAACCTAAGCATGAGTCGACTCATGCTTGTTGGAAGAAAGTTTGTGGAAAGGTCGGGAAAGCGCACGCTGACCCCTACAGTCTGTGGGTCGATGCATGATTCTGAAAATTTGAAAATATGCAAAAATTGCATACTTGCGTCGACGCAAGACGCCAATGGGTCGACGCATTATTGAGAAATTTGCATAGTGAATTGCCACGGGTCAGCGCACGCCGACCCTCATTAAAGGATGGGTCAACCCAAACTCGCCTGAACTGAATTTTTTCACTTAAATTTTTTTGTTATTTCTGTTACAAGTTTTAGTGGGTCAATTCATTCACTATAAATAGTTTGGTCATCTCATTTTCCAAACAACAAGAAACGTGAAAATATATACCAATCTTTCTCTTCATCTTCATCTTCATCCTTGAGTCAACCAACAATTACACATAATCATTTTTGCTTGTGTTGTCCATTGTTTTGAAGTGATAACGTTCAGAATTAGGAAGTGTGTGATCTTCATTTCTAGGTTGAGAATTGGTAGGTGTTTCTTGAATAAAACCCTAGGTTTTATCCTCCAAGAATCGAGGTGATTTTGGGGGTTTTTGGCACCAGTCGTTACGTTCTACAGGGATTCAGCCATGCGAATGTAACCGAAGAACAAAGTTTTCTTTCGGTTTAGTAGCTACAGTCGAAGGATCATAGAAGAAAGGTTTGGGGATCGAATTGCGGAAGATCGAAGTCGGCCGAGTGAAGGTAACTGAAGAACAGAGGTTTCTCTCAGTTTAGTAGCGTGGGACGCTGACTTATTCAACCGAATTCGTGGCACTTGATTTGACTTGAATCAAGGGAAGAGAAGGCTCTGCATCAACGATCAAAGACGTTTGGGAGTTTGGATGTTCATAGTTCTTCTCTTGTAATAAACAATTTGCAACAGCTACATAGTTCTTCACTTGTTCATAGTTCTTCTCGCGATTCCAATTGTGGAATTGGGGGCAGAGGTACCCAGAGCGAGGACGATTGGGGAACTGCCTAATCAAATCTCGTTTGTTCTCTCTTTCCCTTAACTCTTTACGTTTAATATCATTCGAATTTGCGAAGTCTCATTTTATCGAAATTTCTAAGGTAGTGTGATCTTGAGCTGATATATTGTTTTTTTTTAAATTGATATATTTCCTTGAATTGTATCTTGGAGCAGCTTGACATTACATTCCATTGAAATTTTGCACTTGGTGTGTTTACGCACACCAAGTGTTTGATAATTTGTTTCAAAGCAAAATCGAACGCACTTGCAAATTTATTGTTTGTCTATTGATCTTGTTGGATTGGATTAAACATCAAGCAAGTGATACTTTGTTGATTGTGTTTTAAATTATGTTAATCAAACTGAATTTTTCTCATCCATAATTCATTCCCAATTTTATCATGCATATCCGATCATTTTTGTAGAAGGTTCATTGTAGACGTGTGACTCAGTGGTTGCTCTCGCTAAACATTTTCAAACCAAATTTTTTGGTAACCATTTGCGTGTAAAACTCAAGGGATCTATTCAACCCCCCTTCTAGATCCATAGCCATCGTCTAACACCACTTTCTAAATTTCTTCCTTACCATGGCGACATTGGACAATTAGGTGGGATATTTTATTTTCCAGATAAATCCAACCTTCAAGAGCTTATTTATCTCCTTTGTGGAAGCCTTTCTTTTCTCTTCCCCGTCTTTCCACTTCCTATGTGCTACAACTTTCCATGATGGATTACGAGAAAGCAGATCATATATGATATTCGAGTCGATCTCGGGCATGTCCGAGGGCTTCCAAGAAAAAAGGTCGATGTTGTCTCTCAATACCTTGATCATGATTGCCTCCTCTTCCTGAGATAGTCCTGAACCTATCAGCGTGATCTAAAAATCCTCAACATCAATTTACACCTTTTTCAATTCTCCAATAGGGGTTAAACTATCATTTGCCAGGTCCTTCCGAGGGTTTAGCTCAACCAGGTTCACCTTTAAAGCATTTTTCAGTCATAGGATGATCCTGTTGGATCTTCTTCTTCAGTTTTAGGCTATCCTTGTAGAATTTCCTAGCCAACCGTTCATCACCTTTAATTACCCCTATTCGTCCATCATCTAGATGACACCTCATGGTCAGATAAAGAGTGGACAATGCAGCCTCCATAGCGTTGAATGCCGCCCTTCCAATGATGATGTAATATGGCGAGGATGCATTTACTATCAGATATCTCACTTTGATGACTTTTACATTGTCTTTACTTTAAAAAAAACAATCATGATAAGTAAATGCCCTAGTAATTAGACATGTTCCTTAGAGAAACCGACCAAGGTGCCTTTGAAAGGCATAAGCTCGTATGTATCCATGTTCATGCCTTTGAAAGCATCCCAATACAATAAGCTCCGGGAAGGATTTATTTCTGACCTGTCCCTCGACTCGTGCTTGTGGTGCTCTTTTCTGGACCCAGATCCGTCATGCCTAGGTTGTATATTCTCTTTAGCATCTTGGGATTTCCCCCCTTCTAGATCCATAGCCATCGTCTAACAAGTGGTATCACGAGCTCCGGTTTATCTGGTGCTTCGGTAAAACTTCTTGGATCATGGCGAATGAACCTAAAGGGGCTTATAATAGAGCTCCAGTTTTTACATGCGAGAATTACAGCTACTGGAAGGATTGTTGCGCATCCATATAAATTCCATAGATCAGAAGGGTTGGAACGTTATTTTAAATGGTCCCATGAAAATTACAATGACCAATGCCGAAGGCATTGTCGTTCCCAAACCCGAAGCTCAATGGAATGAGGAGGACGAGAAAAAGTACAGCTATGATTGGAAGGCTCGAAATATTTTGATCTCCTCTTTGGGAGTTGACGAATATTATCGTGTCTCTCATTGTGAAACGACCAAAGCCATGTGGAATGCTTTACAAGTAGCCCATAAAGGCACTAATGATGTTAAGATGGCTCGTATTAACACACTAACGCAAGAGTTCGATCTTTTTTACATGAAGCAAGGGGAAACCATTGCGGATATGCAAAAATGATTTACTCACATTATCAATAAATTGCATGTACTTGGTAAACCAATTCCAAACGAGGTTGCTACTAATAAGATTTTGAGGTGTCTTAACAGGGAATGGCAGCCGAAGGTCACCGCGATCAAGGAGTCCAATAATCTAGCTACTCTAGACCTCACCACACTATTTGGCAAACTCGATGAGCATGTGCAAGTGCTCATTAGTTTGGATAAACATGAAAAGAGTATTAAGAAGGAGAAAACAAAAGATACGGAGAAGAAGTCGATTGCTCTTAAGGCTTCTTGTTTAAAGTCCACATCTAAAGAGCAAAGTGATGATGAAACCAACAATGACGATGATGATGACTCCGATGATGACATGAGTCTATTTGTGAAGAGATACAATAGGTATCTTCGGAAGAATTAGATTCAACACTCGGATAAAAATCTAGTTAAATTTAAGAGGCAATCTAGAAATGAAGTAAATAAGAATGGCAAGGTTAAAGGGACATGTTACAATTGTGGAAAATCCAGGCACTACAAGCCGGATTGTCCATCACTTAAGAAAGACAAGGATAAGGACAAGGACAAGAGCCGTCAACCTAAAAAGTCAAACAAATCTAGACAAGCATACATCGCTTGGGAAAGCGATAGCGAGTCGAAAAAAGAGGACAACTCAAGTGATGAAAGTGAATCCGTTAATCTATGTCTTAAGGCACGTCACAACAAGAAGAAAGAGGTAAAACACTCTAAATATGATCATTCTAATACTATGTCTCATTTAGAATTGCAAAAGGCTTTTGATATGTTGCACCACGAGGCTAAGGAAGCTTTTCAACGCTTAGCCTCGAACAAAAAGATTTTTAAATACTTGGAGAAAAAGGTTTCCGATTCCGAAAGGAAATTGGAAGCTCTTAAAAACTCCATGGTGGATGCATCAAAAGCTAAGGTTGATGAGAATGAGTCTTCATGGTTCAAGTTTGTGGGCTGTGATACTTGTCATATTTGGCAAAAAGAGGTGAGAATCCTTAAGGACAAATTAGACAAGGCTCTTATGCCTAAAATAACGTTTGCTATTGATCGATCACATTATCGAGAAAGTATGAATAATCCGTATCAAAAGTATACATATGTGATTCGAGAGAGTAATAGCAAAAGTAAGTTCCAAATGAACCGTGATTGCCTATATTGCTGCAAGCCTGGTCATACTAATTTCTAAATGTCGTTTTAGAAGATTTCTTGTTCCAAAAGGCATTTATCAATGGTTTCCCAAGTGCGATCTTGGTTTCACTTACCGCAAAGGACCCAATGAGAATTGGGTACCTACTCTCCCTTGAATATCTTTGTAGGTACAAAGTCTTGAGACCACCGAAAGAAGATGGGTTCTGGATAGTGGCTACTCAAGACATATGACAGGAGACATATCTCTTTTCATCGTCTTTGTGGCGAAGAAAAAGGGGTTTGTCACCTACGGAGATAACAACAAGGGACAGATTCTCGGAAAAGGTAGTGTAGGTAACTACTCATCTACTCCTATCTCTGATATGCTGCCTGTGGAAGGCCTTAGACACAACCTTTTAAGCATTAGCCAACTATGTGACAAGAATTATAAAGTATGGTTTTCAAAAGATTGTTGCATAGTTGAAGATAGTGACCAAAAGAATGTGTTTAAAGGCTTGAAGGTGAACAATGTCTATATGCTAGACTTAAATGAGGTATCGTTGAATGGAGACAAATGTCTAATCACTATGAATGAAGATTCAGGGTTGTGGTATAGACGGTTGGCTCACATCAACTTTGATTTGCTTAACAAAATAGTCTCTAAAGACCTAGTCATCAGTTTGCCCAAAATTAAATTCACAAAGGATCACCTTTGTGATGCTTGCCAAATGGGGAAGCAAACAAGGATCTCATTCAAATCTAAAAATATCGTTTCGAATATGAGACCCCTTGAGCTCCTCCATATGGACCTCTTTGGACCATCTAGGGTTAAAAGCCTAGGTGGTAACTATTATGGTTTTGTAATAGTCGATGATTTTTCTAGGTTTTGCTGGATCATTTTCTTAGCAAATAAGAGTGATACCTTTTCGGCCTTTGAGAAATTTGCTAAGTTATCTCAAAACAAGTTAAACACGAACATTGTGTCAATTAGAAGTGATCATGGGGGTGAGTTTGAAAACCAATTATTTGAAGCATTTTGTGAATCCCATGGAATTGATCATAATTTTTCCGCACCACGTACCCTCAAGAAAACGGGGTTGTGGAACGTAAAAATAGAATTTTTGAAGAATTAGGAAGGACTATGATCAATGAGAGTAGACTTCCAAAATACTTTTGGGCCGACGCCATAGGTACGGCTTGTTACATTTTGAATAGGGTGCTCATTCGGCCTATTCTAACAAGACACCGTATGAGCTTTTAAAAGGGCGTAAGCCAAATATCTCTCACCTTCATGTCTTTGGTTGCAAATGTTTCGTGTTAAACAATAGAAAAGAGACACTTAGTAAGTTTGATGCCAAGGCCGACGAGGGTATTTTTCTTAGATACTCTCAGTCAAGTAAAGCTTATAGAATATATAATAAAAGGTTACGAATTGTTGAAGAGTCGGTACACGTTACTTTTGATGAGTCTTATCCGAGAAATGTCGGAGAAGGTAGTTATTTTCATGGTGCAGGTGCATCTTCTGAAGACATACTCAAGGACACTGATAAGGGAACTGATCAGCCTGAAGCAGCGTGTATTGAGGAGGAAAAGGATCACCAACCAATGAAGAGTGAGGAGGATCATCCAACTAATGAAGATGACCTTCCTCCAGCATGGAAGTCTTCCAAAGACCATCCAATCGACAATATCATTGATGACATCTCTAAGGGAGTAACCACTCGCTCTAAACTTAGTAACTTTTGTTATTACTCCGCTTTTGTGTCACAAGTTGAACCTAAAAACGTAAAGGAGGCATTACTCGATGAGCATTGGTTTTTATCAATGCAAGATGAACTAAATCTATTCAGGAAAAATGAGGTTTGGGACCTTGTCCCTCCTCCGCGAGATCATCGAGTAATCGGCCCCTGATGGGTATTTAGAAATAAACTTGATGAAAATGGAGTTATAACACGAAACAAAGCACGACTTGTAGCGCAAGGCTATAACCAAGAGGAAGGAATCGACTATGAGGAAACTTATGCGCTGGTTGCCCGACTTGAGGCTATACGCCTTTTGCTTGCTTATGCTTGAACTAAGAACTTCAAATTATTCCAAATGGACATTAAAAGTACTTTCCTTAATGGATATATAAATGAAGAGGTTTATGTTGCCCAACCTCCGGGTTTTGAATCCCATGAATATCCTGATCATGTCTACAAATTTAAACGTGCTTTGTACGGACTTAAACAAGCCCCTAGGGCTTGGTATGAACGTCTAAGCAAATTTTTACTTGATCAAGGTTATTCAAGAGGGAAGGTTGACACAACCCTCTTTATTAAACGTCAAGGAAAACATTTAATCTTGGTACAAATTTATGTTGACGATATTATTTTTGGGTCTACTAACATGACCTTGGTTAAGGAGTTTTCTAGTTTAATGCAGGGGGAGTTTGAAATGAGCATGATGAGGGAGCTTAACTATTTCCTCAGATTGTAAATCAAACAACTCGAAGAGGGCACATTCGTGAGTGAAACGAAATATTGTCTTGAGCTTCTCAAACGTTTTGACATGATAAACTGCAAAGCAATAGATACTCGAATGCCTACTTGGGCCAATCTTGATCGTGACGAAAATGGTAAGGATGTAGAGGTAAAGAAGTATCGAGGTATGATTGGATCTCTTCTTTATCTTACCGCGTCACGACCCGACATTATGTTCAGTGTATGCATGTGTGCGAGGTATCAAGAACGTCCCAAGGAATCCCACTTAAAAGCAGTTAAGCGCATACTTCGATACCTCTCCGGTACTCCAAAGTATGGGTTGTGGTATTCCAAAGGTAGTGCTTGTTACTTAGTTGGTTATTCCGATTACGAATTTTCCGGGTGCAAGTTGGATAGGAAAAGTACTAGTGGAACATGTCACCTTTTCGCAAATTCCTTGGTAAGTTAGCATAGCAAGAAACAGGTTTTGGTTGCTTTGTCAACAGCCGAGGCGGAATACGTTGTCGCAGGCAGTTGTTGTGCTCAAGTCTTATGGCTTAAACAATAATTGCTTGATTTCAATTTAAAACTTGAGCGTATTCCCATTTTGTACGATAACACCAGTGCAATAAACCTAACTAAGAACCCCGTATTACATTCACGCACCAAGCATATCGAAATACGCCATCATTTTCTTAGGGATCATGTAGAGAAAGGTGATGTGATCTTTGAGCATGTTGATACTAAAAATCAACTTGCTGACATTTTTACAAAACCATTAGCCACTGAGCCTTTCTTTCACATCCGTGGGGAACTTGGCATTCTCGATATCTCGGATCGTGTTTAATAATCCTATAAGATAGTGATCTTCACATATATACATGCTTGTTTATTCTTTTAACTAACAATGCAAAGAGATATTTAGCTATATGTGAGGGCTCTCATCGTCAATAGTCATCAAGGTAATATCGTTCCAATTCATAGATGTTTAACTTACTTTGTTCCATGTTAACTACTTTAAATTTGATGTTTATTACATTTTGTACATATATTGTTCATTTGGATGTTTGTTCTATGTGTGTGCATGTTTAATTATCTTTTTGGAACTTATGCTTGCAAAATTTCAATTTTTTTCATTTTTTGACTTGGATGAGTCGACCGAACCACTTCATGGGTCGACTCATGAGCTGAAGTAGTTTTCAAGGGAAATAACCGGGTTAGCTCACGCTGACTTGCGGTTGGCGCGTATCAGAATTTCAAAATTTTTCAAAACCCAGTACGCGTGCGTCGACGCACCTTGTTCTTGGGTCGACGCATCTATGACGCTTTCAGAATTCTTTTTAATTAGAATCCGTGCGCCGACCTATTGTCTCCTCTCTACACTACATATCTTTATTACACTTCATGTTATGTTCATTGCATGTTAAACTTATCAGAATTTTGTGGTATTCTCCTCTCTATCTCTTCCATCTTCCCATTCAAAACATCATTTAACCTCCATTAAAAACCCTAAAAATCAAAACCCCACAAAGGTTGATTCACAAAGGTTATAAGAAGAAGGTTTCACAAGATTTTGGACTCAAGAACTATCAAAGGTTCAAAATTCGTGTATTGTTCCTCATCTTCACCAATTCTTCAACAATGGCTTCCCAACAAACAACCGGTAAACAAACAACTAGAGCTTCATCTGCCGAAACCTCTTCAACACCGGTAACTATTAACTCTTTACTCTCTGATGAAGTGTCTGGTCCTTTTGAGGTAGAGTTTAGTCATCGTGCTATTATTCCACAACATGGTTTCTATGTTTTGATGGGTCCAGACTACAAAATTCCTGAGATAACTAAAATGCTTAGTGTTCAGAATTTGGGTGAGTTCCTTCAATGTGATGAACAGTTTAATAGCGATTTGATTCGATTATTCTATTGTGGAATTAAGGGAAGATTTAAGGGTGCTGAGTTTTCGTTTTCTATGAATAATGTACGTCATCCTGTAAACAATGAGTTATGGAATACTTTGTTTCATATGGATACTGATGAAAATCTCCCCAAAGTAATTGACACCAAGCTTGTTCAAAACTTTGAGTTTAAATTCGCTCTGAATTCCATGTTGCGTGAACCATATCCGGACAATGTTGTGGCAAGTGACCTCTTTCCGAAAAATGTTACCACCGGTCATTTGAAATTTGTTGACCGAGTTCTACAGTGGATTGTTGCTCGTATTTTGAGACCCAAGAAAGGCGGGTACTCAAGAGTTGAGAAGGCCGAAGTTCATCTCATTTACATACTGAAGAATCAGATCAAAATCAACCGGCCATACTATTTTGCTTATCGGATGTTTGTTACCCGCGACTCCACCAAAGTCTGGCTTTAGGTCATGCATCATGCATTCAGAACTTTTTGAACAAGGCTGGCATCTCGGTTCCAAATATTCCTTACATACAGATTTCATCCGAACATCAATTTCAACCAAAAACACTCACCATGATGGGTTACATTTGGGATTCTGCTACGAATGAGTTCAAACACCGATACTAGGGCTGGAAATGAGTCGAGTCGAGTCGAACTCGCCTCAGCTCGGCTCGACTCGTTAAGAACTGGTTCAGCTCAAATCTCGGGTCGAGTTTGACACGAACTTTTTTTAAGCTCAAATTCGGCTCGTTATAAGTTCACGGACAGTTTGGTTCAACTCGTTAGGTTCATCTCATTAGGTTCAACTCGCTTGCTTCACGGACTTAAAATGTCATTTTTAAGTCTATTTTTTTTTTAAATATTTGACATTTTAAATTAATGATTTTTAAAAAGAAAATGTTAATCAAATTGGAATTTAACTGTCTCAAAAATCTACTAATTCAAAAACTACATAACTTTCAAGAGATACATTTGAAAGTCTAATTTAAAAACTAATCAATTAGAGTTTAAATTTGTCTAAAAAATCCACAACTTCATCTAAATATTTAGGAACCTTACAAATTTAATGAAATAATACACCAAAAATTACTAAAAATTGATACATTTTCATCACAGAATGATTACAGCATTTGCAATCTTCATTACACATGTTATTTTCGCAAATGTCATAATGTCTCCAATAAGAATAACTCTAAATGCAATTGTCAGTTTTACTTCCATAACTACTACGGAAGAGACAATATACTGTTAAGATTTGGAGTAAATCTTTAAACTTACTCTTAAAGACAATATAATTCTTCTCATATATAATCGAGTTGACTCATTAACCTAACGAATCGAACTATATATAGTTCAAGTTCAACTCATTTAGTTAACGAACTTAGTTTTTCGCTCATATTCAACTCATTTGGTTCATGGACCTAGTTAAACGATTTAATTTTCAAACCGAATTCCGAACTATTTCCGAGTTGGTTCGGTTCATTTCCAGCCCTAACCGACACAGATCAACTCATCTTTTTCCACATGAACCTGAAGAACCTAATCATGATGAAGGAAATGATGACGAGGTTGTACATGATAGGGACAATCAAGATATTAACAATACTGATGTGGTTATGCAAGAGGAAGACAACGAAGCATGGATGGGCAATCAACCTGAGGACAATTCTGATAATCAGGGCTAGGGAGATTGGAAAAACAACTGCTGGACTGCTCTTGGTGACGCATATGTTCCTCCCACCTATGGCGAGGAGTATGGTTGGCAGCAACCTAATTATTCTGCACCTCCAACTCCACATGATTCCCGGGAATCTGAAGAGATTTTGGCAAGGTTGAACCAGATGAATCTCCAACATCAAGAATTCCAAGCATTTCAAGAAAGCCGCTACAATGCTCAGGAAGAAAGGTTCACAAACTTATCCAACCAAGTCTCGGCTCACATCACTAACTGCAATAGTTTTGCTGACACCTCTATGACTCGCTTCACTCAAATGGACGAGAATTTGACTCAACAGAATCAGAATCTTGCAAACAGTCTTGGCTTGCTCAATCCCTCACTAATCAAACTTAACTTGCACCTAGAGGATTTGCCACAACCAGGCCAATACCATAGGGGAAGAGGTAATCCATCTGGGGGGGGGGGGGGGAGACCATAGAGATCAGTGCATCATATTTCTTATGTTTGGCATCTATGTTTTGCTGTTTTAGATTGCATGTTCTTTCCTGTTGTTTATCTTTGAACTTTGTTTCAGTTTGTTTTGGTTTTTGTTTTAAACTGTGGAATGAATTGTCTTTGCTTCTATATTCCGTATTTATCAGTTTCAAATTTTACATTAACTCTATCATACGTGGATACGTGTTAGTGTTGGCATGTTGCAAATATGTGGATGTATCCTTACTGGTTATAGAGTTATTCTTTTGACCACCTTCTTCTCTTCTTTTTGATGTTGACAAAGGGGGAGAAGGATAGCAAGCAGAAATTATCCAAGAAATTAACCAAGTGTTAAAGACAGGGGAGCATTGTTCGTTCTCAAATTACAAATCAAGAGAAATCTAAACAGTGTTGCCATCATCAAAAAGGGGGAGTATGTGAGGGCTGAGGTCTTTCATCTATTTCGGTTTTAATGATGTCAATAAATATGCTAAGTATTAGATTGTAATTTGAGCGGTATCACTTCATTTGTCAGGAAAATTGCATCTAATCATCGTTGTTCATGCGTCTAAACATATAGGACTTGGTATTACCCATAAATACATGTGTATGATCATTATATTGGTGTCTAGTATGTTTTGTCCGAGTCTTGGTCAGTTAATATGTGTAGAAAAACACATTTCTTGAAAAATGCATGTGATGCGCCGACCCAACCCAAGCATGAGTCGACTCATGCTTGTTGGAACAAAGTTTATGGAAAGGTCGAGAAAGCGCACGCTGACCCCTGCAGTCTGTGGGTCGACGCATGATTATGAAAATTTGGAAATATGCAAAAATTGCATACTTGCGTCGACGCAAGACGCCAATGGGTCGACGCATTATTGAGAAATTTGCATAGTGTATTGCCACCGGTCAGCGCACACCGACCCTCTTTAAAGGATGGGTCGACCCAAACTAGCCTGAACTGAATTTTTTCACTTAAATTTTTCTGTTATTTCTGTTACAAGTTTTAGTGGGTCAATTCATTCTCTATAAATAGTTTGGTCATCTCATTTTCCAAACAACAAGAAACGTGAAAATATATACCAATCTTTCACTTATTCTTCATCTTCATCCTTGAATCAACCAACAATTACACATAATCATTTTTGCTTGTGTTGTCCTATGTTTTGAAGTGATAACGTTCAGAATTAGGAAGTGTGTGATCTTCATTTCTGGGTTGAGAATTGGTAGGTGTTTCTTGAATAAAACCCTAGGTTTTATCCTCCAAGAATCGAGGTGATTTTGGGGGTTTTTGGCACCAACCGCTTCATTCTATAGGGATTCAGCCGTGCGAAGGTAACCGAAGAACAAAGTTTTCTTTCGGTTTAGTAGCTACAGTCGGAGGATCGTAGAAGAAAGGTTTGGAGATCGAATTGCAGAAGATCGAAGTCGGCCGAGTGAAGGTAACTGAAGAACGGAGGTTTCTCTCAGTTTAGTAGCGTGGGACGGTGACTTGTTCAATCGAATTCCTGGCACTTGATTCGTCTTGAATCAAGGGAAGAGAAGGCTCTGGATCAACGATCAAAGACGTTTGGGAGTTTGGATGTTCATAGTTCTTCTCTTGTAATAAACAATTTGCAACAGCTATATATATATATATATATATATATATATATATATATATCGATTCCAATTGTGGAATTGGGGACAGAGGTACCCAAACCGAGGACGATTGGGGAACTGCCTAATCAAATCTCGTTTGTTCTCTCTTTCCCTTAACTCTTTACACACACACACACACACACACACACACACATATATATATATATATATATATATATATATATATATATATATATATATATATCGATTCCAATTGTGGAATTGGGGGCAGAGGTACCCAAAGCGAGGACGATTGGGGAACTGCCTAATCAAATCTCGTTTGTTCTCTCTTTCCCTTAACTCTTTACGTTTAATATCATTCGAATTTGCGAAGTCTCATTTTATCGAAATTTCTAAGGTAGTGTGATCTTGAGCTGATATACTGTTTTTATTAAATTGATACAATTCCTTGAATTGTATCTTGGAGCAGCTTGACATTACATTCCATTGAAATTCTGCACTTAGAGTGTTTACGCACACCAAGTGTTTGATAATTTGTTTCAAAGCAAAATCGAACGCACTTGCAAATTTATTGTTTGTCTATTGAACTCGTTGGATTGGATTAAACATCAAGCAAGTGATATTTTATTGACTGCATTTTAAATTGTGTTAATCAAACTGAATTTTTCTCATCCATAATTCATTCCCAATTTTATTGTGCATATCCGATCCTTTTAGTAGAAGGTTCGTTGTAGACGTGTGATTCAGTGGTTGCTTCTGCTAAACATTTTTAAACCAAATTTTTTGGTATTCATTTGCGTGTAAAACTCGAGGGATCTATTCAACCCCCCTTCTAGATGCATAGCCATCGTCTAACACCACTTTCTAAATTTCTTCTTTACCATGGCGACTTTGGACAGTTAGGTGGGATATTTTATTTTCCAGATAAATCCAACCTTCAAGAGCTTATTTATCTCCTTTGTGGAAGCCTTTCTTTTCTCTTCCCCATTTTTCCGCTTCCTATGCGCTACAACTTTCCAAGATGGATTAAGAGAAAGCTGATCACATATGATATTCGAGTCGATCCCGGGCATGTCCGAGGGCTTCCAAGAAAAAAGGTCGATGTTGTCTCTCAATACCTTGATCATGATTGTCTCCTCTTCCTGAGATAGTCTTGAACCTATCAGCGTGATCTAAAAATCCTCAACATCGATTTACACCTTTTTCAATTCTCCAATAGGGGTTAAACTATCATCTGTGGGGTCCTTCCGAGGGTCGAGCTCAACCAGGTTCACCTTTAAAGCATTTTTCAGTCATAGGATGATCCTGTTGGATCTTCTTCTTAATTTTTTGGCTATCCTTGAAGCATTTCCTAGACAACACCTCATTGCCTTTAATTACCCCTATTCGTCCATCATCTAGAGGACACCTCATGGTCAGATAAAGAGTGGACAATGCAGCCTCCAGAGCGTTGAACGTCGCCCTTCCAATGATGATGTCATATGGCGAGGATGCATTTACTATCAGATATCTCACTTTGATGACTTTTGCATTGTCTCTACTTAAAAAAAAACAATCATGATAGGTAAATGCCCTAGTAATTGGACATGTTCCTTAGAGAAACCGACCAAGGTGCCTTTGAAAGGCATAAGCTCGTATGTATCCATGTTCATGCCTTTGAAAGCATCCCAATACAATATGTCGACATAACAACCTAGGTCGATTAACACCTACTAGACACTCTAATAATGGATTTGTACTTTTATGACCATTGGGTTATTCTCATGCGCTAGCACACCTTCCGAATCCCGTCTTGAAAAGCTAAAAGCGATGCACCTTTCTTCTTTTCCTGAAAACAAATTTTGTGACACATGCATCACCGATCAGGCATATCTCTTTCTGTCTGAGCTTGTTTCACCTCCACCAGCAAAACCTCCCAAGATGGTGTTAAGTGTGTGACGTGCTACCCGAGTTTCACGCACCTCCTTGGTACTTTTTCCCTTCTTGGCGGAGACATTTTCCGTGTTTGGTTCTCTCCAAGAAGGAATTCTCTTTCTTGCTGATCCTTCAACATTTTCATGTATGACAACAACCAACCTCTTTGGATCAAGATCTCGGTTTCTCATTTTAACTGATGATAATCTTTAGTATGGTGGCCTCTCAGACGATGATAAGTACACCACACATCCTTGTCTTTTCCCAGTATAGTGCTGGCCCTCTTAGAGCAACTGGGTTTCGGTAATAGTTTTAGATGATGCACTTCACACAGGATATCAATACACTTTGAATTGAATGGGGTAAAGTTCTCGCAAAAATTGTCATATGGCCTATGGGAAGGCTTTATTTCTGACTTGTCCCTCGACTCGTGCTTGTGGTGCTCTTTTCTGGGCCCAGATCCGTCATTCCTAGGTTGTATATTCTCTTTAGCATCTCAGGATTTTTCTCCATATTTCTTTCTTCACCCTTGATATAATATTCCACTATATTCATTACTTCATCCATGTTGGTGGCCGTTTTTTACGCCAAAGATTCATTAAAATGATCAACCTTCAGGCCGTTCTAGAAGGCTCTCACAAACATTTCCTTATTCAAATAAGAAACTTTTATTTCTTATTCATTGAATTACACCATATATTCATTGAAAGATTAAGACACTACTACAAAACACGCATTCAACAACACCATGGTCACCACGGTTTTTCCCTACACCGTGGTGACATACCATAACTAAGGCGCTACCATATTTATTTTATTTTTTGATTAAAAATTATTTGTATATAACAGCGGTTACAGAACCAACCATTGTGATACAATCAAACTTTCGTCGGTTCGAACCTCAACGCCATAAAATATTTTATTCCTTTAACGTTAAGGCCCACCTTTTCTTTTTTATTTATTTTAAAATACACAAATAAAAGGTTTATCACTACGGTTCTTCTGGTTAACCGTAGTGATATATTTATAATAATTAAATACTTATCTATACGGTTGCTATTATTAACCGTTGTGAAATAGTTGACCCATATATAAGCGAATTAACTTTCACTTATTGATAGTGGCGTCGTTACCTTCACAGTGAAACCCTAGAACCCATTTTTTCTCTTCGTCTTCACCACTAGCCATGAATCTTATGCTTTATACATTAAGGTATTCTTCTTCTTCCATCTATTGTTAGATATTTCCCATTATCTCGTTTGTTGCATGTTTTTTTGTTGTTTGTTCTCATTTTTTTAAGATTCGCCTTCACTACCTTAACAAAGACCATACTTTGGCTATGGTACATAATGTTTGTGTAACTATGGATAAAATTACAAGAAGCATGAAGTTATGATGGAAACTTCATCCACCTTGTACTTTTCTTCATAGCTTCACAAACAAGATCTTAGTAAATGAAGAAACAATAGTGTCAGCAGACTTCATCTAGTTTTAGAAACAATGAAAAGAAATATAAGAAGTATGAAGCTTTTGTGTAAGATTCTTCCTCCTTATATTTCTTTTTTATTGCTTCCCAAAACTAATTGAACATCATAATTGATTCCTGTTCCGCGATTAGTTTCATTAAAAGGTGCGTCCTGGAAATTTATAATGTATCTCTTTCGATCTCTCTTTACTCTTCACTGGATTATGGTTTTAGGGTTTGGTTTCAACTGAGGAAGTTCATTGTTGACGTTTGCTGTGTTTCCTTACATGTTAAGGGGATGATACATGGTGATGATGCTGGTGGTAGCAAGCGTATTGTATGAGTTTATAATATCTGGTTCTGGTATAGGATGTTGTTTGAGTTTATTATATTCTATGTCGATTGTTTGTTTCACTAACCCTCACTTAAAATACATTCATTTAATTTGACATAGATACTTATAATTTGCAAATTAAGTTGTATTTGAAAACCAACTTATATGAATCAATGTTTCCGAATTGCATGCCTCTCATTGTTCATCTCACGTTCTTTGATATATAGATTATGGTATAATGATTTGGCTGCTTAGATGCATCGCTATCTTCCATTATAGTTAAATTTCATTAACAATTTATTAGTTAATCTGCCTCTCCATCAACACTTATAATCGTAAAACTTACGATTATAAAAATTATGATGATAAGTGATGATGATGAGGCAGATTATCCAATGTCTTGTTCTTATGGAAATTTAACTATAATCGAAGATAGCGATATATCGAAGGAGTCAGACCAATAAACCACAATATATATGTAAAAAAGAGTGAAATGAGCGATGAGACGAATGCAGTCAGAAAACATTGGTTTGATTAAGTTGGTTTTCAAGAATAGTCTAATTTGCAGATTATAGACTTCTTTATCAAATTGAATCCTTATATATTTCTTTAGTGAGGTGTTTGGAAAACAAGCAATCTACATTTAATATAATAAACTCTGGGTACTTACAACAACGGTTATTTATTGTAACCGAGATCAAAGATAATATAATAAACTCTGGGTACTTTCAACAACGGCTATCTATTGTAACCGAGATCAAAGATAATTTATGTTTTACATAGTTTGCTGCGGATGGGTTTCGAACCCAATACCTAAGTGTATATATCTCAACAGTTTATTAGCATAACCGTTGTGATATGTGACGCACGTTCTGCCTTTCAATAACAGTTTCCATACTGTTGTAGAAACAACGAACTCACGACGACCCTCTACTTAACAAGGACATGTCAGGCGTGATGGTACCCCTTTTCAAACCGTTGTGAAAGGGGTTTTCCATAGTAGTGAGAGGGTCCTTGGCGTGTGTTGAACAAACTGGTGGTGGACATCTTTCTATGCTTGCTAACGGAAAATTGTTGCACCATCTTCTGGGTTAGATCTTGGTAACCTATGATTGAGAATCTAGGCAGACTCATATACCACTGTAAGGCCATATTCTTGAACGTTCCCGCCATAAGCATGCACTTTAAAGAGTCGAAAGCAACGACTATCGCCATTTGATTGTTAATTGAAATTATATGCTCTTGTGGATCGCTTTTGCCATCAAAGGATGACAAAGTTTGTGGTTTGAAATTATTTGTGACTTGATGGCCTTAGATTGCTTATGAAAGAGGTTGAGGATCTAGAAGTTCGTCTTCTGCTTCCTCCTTCCTAATGCTTTGTATTTCTTGAAGTGTGTGAACACTCTTTTGCAAGGATTCATTCTGCTGGCACAGATTCTCCATAGTTTTCAAAAGTTGTGTCATGTCTAGTGAAGTGCAAGGTTCGCTCCTGCTGGGAGATAATCCAGACACCGTGTTATTATGGTGTAGATTTTATTTTTGTGCGGCATAGGAAAGTTTTACTGAGTCCCCACGATAGGTGCCAAATGTTCCTGATAAACACTTTTGGGTAATTTCTCTGAAGAGAATCACATGAGACCACAAACGCAATGACACTTTGATGTTACTTGATTGCTTTGTTGTTGCATATGCGCTCCTCCTTTGTTCCTCAATGCGAAGCCTTTTTGTACCTATCTCAATTCCTCTAAATTGGTAAAGAGTGTCCCCTAAAGTTTCATGATTAAATTATGATCATAACGTCTGTCGTTCATATTATTATAATGTAACGTCCTTTTTATCACTTTCTGTAACTCCTATGCAACCATGAACCTACTGTATAGCTGTTATATCGATTATACACATCGTCTGACAACATGTCTCCAATCACCATACAACCCGTGCTTCAGCTTGTCTCATATGTAGCAACCCGACACTCGTTATGTTCTACAAATACCTAACATACCGACTTTCCATGCTCCGTCCCATTGATTCATAACTCTACTTTAAGTATTTTGGAATATATATATATATATATATATATATATATATATATATATATATATATATATATATATATATATATATATATATGACGTATCATATGAGAATGTCATTTTTATGTGAGAACATGAGAATGAATATGAACCATTAGATTTTAAAATAAATTGTGAAAATTATGTGTAGTTTTTTTTTTCTCTCCTCCATTATTAAAATAAATGAAGGAGGAGAGGGAGAGAAAAAAACGACACATAATCTCTACTATTTATTTTAAAATCAAAAGGTTCAGATTCATTTTCATGTTCTGATATAAAAATAACATTCTCATAGAATACGTATATATCTTGTGTAATGGGTCTGTGTGTAAAAGCCCATTAGGTTAGTATGTTAGTTTTCTTATAAATAACATGCTAGTCTTTCATCTTTGGTGCATGGTGAAAATTCTAATTATCGTGAGAGAGGTTAATTGTTGGTATTCACTTATAATCTTTAAACCCTTATTGAGCAAGTGAATAGTAAAATAGATTTAATCAATTCTCCATTCTTCTTCTTCCTTCTTCTTTGCCTTTTGTAAAACCTAATAAGGTTTCTTGTGTTTGTTCAAGAAACTCAATCTTTTCCTCATAAATTTTGTTCTGTTATCGACGACATCGTTTCACAACAAATTGGTGCGGTGAGCATGGAGAAGAAGATGTCTTCAACAAAGTATGAGATTGATAAATTCACCGGTGTGAATGATTTTGGTTAGTGGAGCTTGAAGATGCAAGCCCTTCTTCTTCAACAAGGTTTTCTAGAAGTGTTGAAAGGATCAGAGATGATGAATGCTACCTTATCGGAGAAGGAGAAGACATTGCCTAATAGCAAGTTCTTCCATTGTATGCAGTTGATAAAGCTGCATGAGGAAATCTAGTTTGTTCCCTTGATGTTCTTCAGTTTGTTCCAAGGTGGAGATTTGTGAGATATTGGATCGGACTCTAGTATGATCGAAGGGTAGCTTCTTGGTTCAACAATTCGAAAGAATCTTGGCATGTCGTCGAAGTCTGTTCACATGTTGTAGTCGAAGTTTGCTTGGAGTGTTAGCATGTCGAATTGGGCCTTGGTTGTAAGCCCAATTGTTTAAGTTAGCTTATTCCCTAACTTATCCTGTGTAATGGGCCTGTGTGTAAAAGACCATCAGGTTATTATGTTAGTTTTATTATAATTAACGCGTTAGTCTCTCATCTTTGGGGTGTGGTGCAAATCTTAATTAGGGTGAGAGAGGTTATTTGCTATTCTGTAACACTTGTAATCTTGTCTCAAAGAGAAAATAAATAATTGCAATTTATAAGTCTATAAATAGACTAGTTCTCTGAGGTTGTTGAGAGAGGTTAATTGTTGGTATTCACTTGTAGTCTTTGAACCCTTATTGAGAAAGTGAATAGAATAACATATTTAACAAATTCTCTATTCTTCTTCTTTCTTATTCTCTCCATTTTTTTAAAACCTAATAGGTTTTCTTGTGTTTGTTCAAGAAACTCAATCTTTTTCTCATATTTTGGGTTGTTCTTGACGACGTCGTTTCACAACATTTTCAATGTCCAACTTGCTTTTATACTGAATGTCCCTTAGGTTTCACGTGGAACAGTAATGATAGATTCTTGAGTGTTGATAAACATTAAATGGACGTCAAAGAATTGTTTAAGGATGTTGAATATAGTAAAAAAAAGTTTAACTGTCCCCTCGGTCACAAAGAAACCCAAGGTGAATAAGCTATTTTTTTTTTAAATTACATTGTTTACACAAAATATTAAAAATACATTGTAAAATTTGTTTCCTAATGAGAATTTTTAATTTCCAGGTCTAGGTCCCATGCAAGATGCTATAGATATGTTTTCCAATGAGAATTTTTATTTTCTGCACTTGCAATCCATCCCAGTGATATATAGTGGCAACTCATGATCAAATGGAAGATGGTGAATATTTCCTCTGTTTGGGGCGACTACATATAAGTTAGTCTTAGGGTAAAATTTGTTTAACGACTGTATTTTAAGTAAAATATGATTATTAAACACCTCGGTTTTATTATAAAAACCGGGTTTTTTTTTATCTTATCCTTTTAACTATCACCTCGGTGATGACAAAAACCAAAGTGAATAATTCTTTTTTTTTTGAAATTACATTGTTTACACGGTATATTAAAATAAATTATTTACGACAAATCTTTGATCTTATTACTGAATATCTTCATTGATATCCAGATTTAGTTGTATTTTCTTCTTTGTTCAAAGATTAAGCTCTCTTCCTTGTTGGTTAAGCTCCATTCTTTATTGGTTAAGCTCCCTTCTTTGTGTAACTTGAGGCAAGAATGATTTTCTCCACTTGTAATCTATCAACAGAGTACTCCTCAAAGGTTAAGCTCCCTTCATTAACTGAGTGTTATTCTAATAATACAACAACGACAACATCAACACCATTACATGAGATATATTGCAATGGTTGAAAAATATTTTGTTCAAGATAGAAGAACATTGAAGATTTTTTTGTCTTGCAATCCATCTCAAAGAATAATGCTGCAAGTTTGGGGCGACTTCATATTTGTAAGGATTAGGGTAAATTCTTTTTAACGAGTGCATTTATAGTAAAATCTTATTATTTTATGCCTCGGTTAAATAGAAAACCGAAGGGCTTGAATATTTTGTTTACACTTATAAACAAATAAAATTATAAACTGCGATAGTTGGGAATCAAAGCATGAATTGAATTGTTTTTTCACCTCGGTGTTATGAAAAACTGAGGAAATGTATGATTTTTTAATTTTTTAAATAATAAAAAATAGCATGCATTGCCTTTATACCTCGGTTTTCTATTTTTATAGGTGAAAGTTTCGTCATGAGAAATATTATTTGTTGTAGTGTAGGTGATAAGTTATATATATATATATATATATATATATATATATATATATATATATATATATATATATATATATAAGTGAAGTTATCAACCTTTCTCTCAGAATAGTTGTCACTCTCTTAACAAAACCCTTACAACGCTCTCTTCCACATGCAGCGAACTTGTCCTCATTAGCATCTTCAAACTTAAAAGTAGTCTAGTTCATCCACTTTCTCTGTCATCTTCTTCTTCATATGTTTTCTTCCATGCTATTGATACATTTTTTTCTCAAAACAAAACCATAACATTTCTCTCTTCCAATGCAGCCAACTCGTCCTGATAACCTTCTTCAAACTAAAATATAATCTTTTCCATTAGCTAATCTTCTTAAAATGTGTTTTTTCATTTGACATGATTTACTTCCTTTTTGGGTCATGTTTCCTTTTATGTTAATGCTAGTTTATATTTTCAAAAGAGGTTAACATTCTGAAAGGTGTTTATATTGGAAAATATGGTTCAAAAGAACTCATACTATAGGTGTGGTTCATCAATGATATGTATTGCTATGGAGAAAAAATATAACAAGTATGAATCTATTTTGGAAGCTTCACATGCCTTTTATTTTTTCTTCATGGCAACACAAAGTAGATCTACTTCAGATCATTCCATGAATCTTTTCAATAAAAGGTATGTTGTTGTCGTTTTGTTGATAAATGTTGATGTATTTTGTTGTTGTTGTTCATAAATGATTTGTGTTGTTGTTGTTGATAAGTGTATGTTATTGATGATGTTGTTGATAAATGTTGTTATTGTTGATGTATGTTGTTGTTAAGTTTATTATAATGTATGTAGATTTTTCGTTTCACTAACTCTTTATTGAACATGCATTCATTTAAAGTAAGGTAGAAAATAATGATCTAAAAATTAAGTTATATTTGAAATGCAACTTAGATCAAACATGTTTTTCAAATTGCATGCATCTCATACATCGTATATATCTCTCTTTAACACGTAGAACTTCGTTTATTGCCCCAGGTTCTTCAAAGCAACGGTTCATTCTCTATTAATTTATATTACAAAACATCAAATTTGTTGAGAAATTGAATCATCTTCATCGTTGTCATCATAATCTTCACCATTGATTTAAATAATAATGATGAAAGCGATGATGATGATTCCGAATTAGTCAACATATTGATGCTTTGAAAAATAAACTAGGAATGAATCGTTGATCTGAATAACTCGGAGCATTAAATTAAATATTATGTGTTAAGTAGCAAGATATGAATTACGATATGAATGCAATTTGAAAAACAGTGCTTCGTTTAAGTTGTTTTTCAAGAATAATTTAATTTTTCAAATTATTATCTTCTACATAAATTTTAATTGTTGTATATGTTTAGTGAGGTGTAGTGAAAAACAAGCAATCTATTTTATAATAAATTCAGTGTACTTTACACAACGAGTATCTTCTATAACCGTGATGAAATGTTAATTATATTACAAATAAATTGTTGTTGTTGGGTTTCGAACCCATAACCTAAATATATATAAAACTAAAATAGGACCCGCGCATAGTAAATAGAAGTTGTTAAAATAAAATAAGAATTTATTTATGTTAGATATTATATATTATGAAAACTCTATAACATAGACAATACGATTAGCATAACAAAAGGAAATAGTCTAATTTTAATTGAAAAGTAATACATTTATAAATAATGAAAATGCAAAGTGAAGTGACTCGTCATCAGAGGATAATATCTGAAGTTCATTGTTGCTACTATTGTTTTTTGAATTCCCTTTGATATGTGTTTCATCATCTAATGATGTTAAGGTTAGCCTTCATTTAGCACTGCGAGTTTTGATTTTCTTTTGTTTTATGGTTTACCATTGATGTTGTTTGTCATTAATTCCTCTTCCATGTTCTTCTTTTTCTTCTTATTCTTTTTCTTCTTCTTTTTCTTTTTCTTTTTCTTGTTCTTCTTCTTCTTCTTCTTGTTCTTTTTCTTCTTCTTGGTGACCTTCTTTATTTTGAATCATTGGAGCTGTTATGGACTCCTATATGTAATAAGTATATTGTTAATATTGATAAAATTAGTAGTATATTTGTATAATTGAAATATATATTTAATTACCAGTTTAATTGGTGTTTTTAGAATTGGTTCTTGTAGAATAGTGGTTGGTACAAAAGTTCGTGACCTTAACAATTTTATTCCTATGAATAAATTAGGTTTAGAATGTTTAGATTAATTTTAATTTCATATACTTAATTTCTATATGAATATATGAATAAGCAAATATACATAGTTGGAATCTTACTCTTTTAGCCTCAACTAAAGTCTGATAATTGTAGGAACACTCAAACTATGTCTGAAAAGAAACATGAAAATAGTTGTATAATATAATTCATCTTATTGTATGGTAACTTAAGTATAACACTACCAGAGAGAACATTGTTGTCTCCAACTTTTTATGAAATTGATTCTAGGGTAACAAATTCAAAATAATGGTGTGGAATTATGGGTTACGAGTCTTGAATATTTGTTACTACAACAGTTCGCTAAATCATGTCTTTTTTAAGCCTTTGACTGATTTGTATGTTTCATTTGTCAGAACTATTTTTATATCTTTTATGGTATATGAATTTCCCTCTTCTATCAATTCTCTAAACTGTGGTATATTATATTTGTAACGCCCATATACACATACATACATCAAAGCATATATTATACATGAAAAATACATTTGGTACTAAAATATACAAGTCCATAGTAAACACATTATACATATATATGCCCAAAACACCTAATACAAAAAACTATGGCATAATATATATACAAGATGTTACAAAGATAAATACTAAGAACTAGATCAAATAATGATCTCAAAATCTTCACAACGGAAGCCTTACCACACAAAAGCTACGATCCGTAAGGAAAGTCAAACCACTTTGTCCTTACCCTTCGCTAAACCAGTAGTACCTGTGATTTAACAACAACGTGGGGTGAGATACATCAAATCTCAGTGAGTCACTATCTTATAAGTCCTCCCGGGTTTACAAGGCTCTAATAAGCCTAACTCAAGTCAAAAGGGAAGGGAAATGACTTTGAGTACTCACACACATTATATGGATCCATGTTCATGAGTTTCGTTAACTCACAATATCACTAATCGATAACCTTACCAAGGCATCCCCTTTTCCCGTCCGCTTCTACGTCTAGAAGATGACCCGAGTCATGGATTCTTGTAGTTAATTGGCATACGAAATGGATTCGGGATCATTGGCCTATTAATCTTGAACCGTCACTTCTCATGGACTGTTACCCATCGCAAGTCTCTTTACCATATAGGCTCCATTCGTACTACACGCGTGAATCAAACCTGCCAAGTAATTATGCATACGTTTCAGAGGAGCTCGAGACTCATGAAACTGCATCTCAAGTAAACGGTTCGATTACGTGATCATAAACACAACGCGATTGTATTCGACAATCACAAGGCCACATTCTCCTTAAGACCTCTTTTGTCTTTCCTCAAGAACACACAATTAACATGATCCATACTAGTGTAATTAATTTCATACCATTCGGTAATAGACGCACGCCTCGGCCTCTCTTGCACGAGCGTCGTCGCTATGTTATTCCACGACTTCCTAGCCGTTACTAGGTTTTAACATAGTTTATGGCAATATTCCTCACTCTACATATTTCATATTTTAACATGCATACACTCACAATAAAATTAAACAACAAGAGAAGTAGGAAATAACAAGTCAATAATGTAATAGAACACATAGACAACATATCACAATTCACACTGATTCCAGTTCCCTCCGGTTTATTTAATCGGGCATCAAAACTAATATTTTTCACTTCCAACGGGTAGAATAATTCCCTAGCTCTCCAACGGTACCAAAAACACTCAAATCGGGTAACCGAGTCGAAAGTTACGGATTTTAGAAATAATCTTTCTTTTTTTCTTTTTTCTCCAGGTCGCGCTAAGCGCGCACCCCTCCGCGCTAAGCGCGCTGCTCTTGGGTTGGAAGGGTTGGGAATTCTACAGACCACGCTAAGCGGGCATGACCGCGCTAAGCGCGCTCTGCATTATGCAGAAAAATTCCCCTTTGCAACAGAACTTCCAAACCACCATTTTCCACCCTCACAACATACCCAATCAACAAATAAGGGTTTATGATCATGATTCCATCATAGTTTAACCAACAAACATCAAAACGCATAATTTCCAACAATTCCACAAAGTTTCTACACAAAACCTAACATTTTCAAAAACCCATTTCATTCCAAAATCATTCCAATCAATACCAACATCATAACAATGATCTATAGATGTTTCTACACACACATTGATCATATTACGCAATTTATATCGATTCTAACCGTTAAGTTCATGATTTTATCAAGATTATTCATTTTCTCTCAAAACCAAACTTAACTCTAGAACTAAAAAAATCCTACAACTAAAGCATCTAACTACAACCCACCTTGAATAGATGATGATGAAAAAGATTGGAAGATGCTTGATAAAGAGGAGATGATGATCCAAGCTTTCCTCTTCAATTCCAAGTTTTCTTCTTTTTCTTTCATTTGCTCTTCCTTCTCTCTAATTTCTCTCTCTCAAATGTTACTATGTTGGAAAACGAGAGGAAAGAAAAGATATAGAAACTATCATCAATTTAGTAATACTACTAAATGTCCAAATTATCTCAATTGCATCAATTAATAAAACCTCAAAGTTAAATAATATTAATTTGATCAGTTCTGAGTTCGTCAGTTTACTCTAATTATTTTATCAAATGAATTCTCAGAGTAACCCGAAACCCAGTTGACCGTAATAATATTATCCCGAGTGGAATAATTTACGGGGTATTACATCCTCCCCCCTTAAATAGAAATTCACCCGCGAATTTAAAACTATTACCTGAAAAGATGAGGATAAGCTTCTCGCATCTCGGATTCCAATTCCCATGTTGCATCACCCGAATGCGTCTCATCCCACTGAACCTTAACAAGAGGAATCTCTTTATTCCTTAACACCTTAGTTTCTATTCCTGTGATACGACTCGATTGAGGCTCAAACGTCAAATCTGCTTCTATTTCGATCGCATCAGGTAAAAGTGGCTGAAGAGGATCGGGAACAAACTTCCGAAGCTGAGATACATGAAAAACATCGTGCATCTCCGACAGAGAAGGCGACAGGGCTAATCTGTAAGCTACTTCAAAAATTCTTTCTAAAATTTGATACGGTCCCACGTATCTCAGACTTAATTTTCGTGACTTAAATGGTCCTTTTAACCTCAATCTCGGAGTAACTTTCAAAAACACGTGATCACCCTCATCAAAATCCAAAGGTCTTCTACGGTTATTCGCATAACTCTTCTGACGATCTTGGGCTCGTTTGACCTTATCACGGATCGTCCGAATCTTTTCCGTAGTCTCTTGAATAATCTCGGGTCCCAAAATTCTATCTTCGCCAACCTCCGCCCAACACAATTGCGTCCTACACTTCCTTCCATACAATGCCTCCTAAGGATCCATACCAATACTTGCATGATAACTATTGTTATAAGAGAACTCGATCAATGGTAAAAGTTCTATCCACTTTCCTCCACTCTCGAGTACACAAGCTCATAACATATCTTCCATTGTTTGTATTGTTCGTTCCGTCTGACCATCCGTCTGCGGATGATTCGACGTGCTCAAACACAACTTCGTTCCCATAGCTTGTTAAAAAGCTCTCCAAAATCTTGAAGTAAACTTTGGATCTCTATTAGAAACAATACTAGAGGGAATACCATGTAATCTCACTATTTTCGAAATGAACAACCTTGCGAGATGACTCGCCTTGTAAGTAGTCTTTACGGCCAAGAAATGCGCAGATTTCATCAACCGATCCACAATTACCCAAATTGAATCATAACAACCCTGAGTACGGGGTAGTCCAACGGCGAAGTCCATAGAAATACTATCCCACTTCTATACCAAAATTTCTAAAGGTTACAACAAGCCACCTGGTCTTTGATGTTCGATCTTCACTTGTTGGCATACCGCACACTCTGACACATACACCGCTATATCCTTTTTCATCCCGGACCACCAATAGTCCCTTTTTAAATCTTGATACATCTTCGAAGAACCAGGATGTATAGTAAAAGCACCCTTATGCGCTTCCTCCAAAATCCTTCGTTTCAACACCATATCCTCCGGAATACAAACTCTTTGGTTGAACAAAATAATTCTGCCGGTAGCTCGCACAAAACCCGGTTGTACTAACACTTCTTGTAACTTCCCATCTAACATCTGTCCTTGTTGTATTTCCTCTCTAAGAGTAGAATTGATATTCAAATTTCCCATAATCACACCATTAGGGGTCCACACAAATTGAAGATTTAGATCTCGAAATTTTTCCAACAAGGTATATTCCAAGATCATCAATTCGACACTATGAACCATTTTCCGACTTAATGCATCTGCCACTTTATTTGCTTTTCCCGGATGGTACTTTAGTTCTAAATCAAAATCCTTCAAATACTCCATCCACCTCCTTTGACGCATGTTCAACTCTTTCTGATCAAAGAGATACTTCAAGCTCTTGTGGTCGCTGAACATCTCGAAACGTACACCATACAAATAGTGATGCCACACCTTCAAAGTAATCACAACTGCCGCCAGTTCTAAATAATGCGTTGGATAATTCTCTTCATGAACTTTTAACTGTCGTGAAGCATAAGCCACTACATGACCATCCTGCATTAACACACCTCCTAATCCCCTCTTTGATGCGTCACAATATACCTCATACGACTTGCTAGGATAATCAAGACATGAGCGGTCGTCAATCTTTCCTTCAAACTCATAAAACTTCTTTCACAAGCCGAATCCCACTCATACGAACAATCCTTTCGAGTAAGTCTCGTCATTGGTAAAGTCAGTTGAGAAAATCCTTTAATAAATCTTCTATAATAACCTGCTAAACCCAAGAAACTCCTAATCTCTGCAACATTCTTCGGTCTCTCCCAATTAATCACTGCTTCAACTTTTGATGGATCCACCGCCACACCTCCTTGAGATATGACGTGACCAAGGAAATTTACCTCCGACATCCAAAACACGCACTTGCTTAGCTTGGCAAAAAGTTATCTGTCTTGTAAGATCGATAAAACGATTCTTAAGTGTTCTCCGTGCTCTTGAGAATCACGAGAATAGATAAGAATATCATCAATAGAGATCACCACAAACTAGTCCAAGTAAGGTTGAAATATCCGGTTCATATAATCCATGAAAACTATCGGAGCATTAGTTACACCGAAGGGCATCACTAAGAATTCATAATGACCATAACGATTTCTAAATGCAGTCTTCGGTACATCCGAACTCTTCACACGAATCTGATGATATCCTGAACTTAAATCAATCTTCAAGAACACACAGGCTCCTTTCAATTGATCTAACAGGTCATCTATCCTTGGTAGTGGGTATTTTTTCTTGATGGTGACCTTATTCAACTGGCAGTAATCGATACACAACCGCATTCCACCATCCTTCTTCTTTACTAATAACATCGGAGCTCCCCAAGGCGAAACACTTGGTCGGACAAAATGCTTAGCCATCAACTCTTCCAATTGATCCTTTAATTCTCTTAACTTAAGTGGTGTCATCCGATACGGAGAAACGGATATTGGAGCCGTTCCCGGTATCAGGTCAATAGAGAATTCCACTTCCCTCACCGGAGGAAGAGAAGTGATATCCTCGGGGAAAACTTGGGGAAATTCACAGACTACCGGAATACTCAATACCTGAAGGTTGTTACTCTCCTCCTTAGTAAGAACCAAAAGAACGGACTTTTCCTTTTCAAACAAGAAATTAATCATTCCAACCGTACCTTCCAAAATAGTAGTTAACACATCCTTTGGAGTAACCTCATCGGATGGAATAATGATTAGCTTTTCTTCACAACCGATAAACACCGAATTAGCAGAAAGCCAATCCATTCCCAAAACAACATCCACTCTCTTAAGCGGCAAACAAATCAGATCAATTTGGAAAACTCTTCCATTCACAGATAGAACACAATTTTCACACATTAAAGGTGTTTCCACCATCTCATCCATGGCAGTAGTAACCACCATGGGTGGAGACAACAGAAAAACTTGCAACCCAAGTCGCTTCATACACTGCATCAATGCAATAGAGTGTGTGGCTCCACAATCAAATAACACAAAACAAGGATGTCCATTTACGAAACACGTACCAGCAATCAAAGGGTTGTCACCCTTTGCCTTCTTCGTGTCCAAAGTATATACTCGGCCGGTATTCCTTTCTTGCATTTGATTTCTATTTTGAGGGCAATCCCTCTCCATGTGGCCCACCTTCTGGCACTGGTAACACTTTATCCCTCCGAAATTGCACCTACCATGATGATTCTTCCCCCAAATGCGGCACACCGGAGGCACACTAGTCCTGGAACTTTGAACTTATTTTCCCTTAAAAGTTTGTTGCCTTGGCCTAATTTGTTGATTCGATCTTGCCCGATACTTTGATTCACCCTACTCGACTCGCCCTCTGCTTGCACCTTCTTTCAAGCTATGTTCCGCCACGTAACACTATCTTAACAATTCAGCATAGCTAGTGAATTCCCTCTGAGACATGCTATGTGAAATTTCAGCCCTCAACCCAAACATAAATTAATCAATCTTCCACCTCTCATCAGGAGCATACATGACTTACCTAGAATAAGCAGCCATAACCTCGAACTTTTCCGCATAAGAAGCCACGGTCAAGTTACCTTGTCTCAACTGTTGAAACTCGAATTCCTTCTGAGACCTTAAGGAACTTGGAAAATACTTCTCCATAAAATTTATCTTAAACTGCTCCCATACATTCGATACCTCCTGAATTGTCATTAAGGACGGCGCACTCTCCCACCACCTCATGGCAGAACCCTTTAACAAGTGAGAAGCGAAGACCACCTTATTTTCCTCTCTGCACTGGACTATTAAGAAAACCCGCTCCATACCGGATACCCATTCATGAGCCTTTACTGGGTCTAACCCTCCCTGAAACTCCGGAGGATTCATACGAATGAAATCCCTAAAGGCCCCCCCTACAACTTTAGGAACAACCACTGGAGATGCAGACCACCCGCCATTTGCTGTACCATTTGTTGCACAAACTGATTTTGTTGCTGCTGCAACTGTTGCATGAATTGATACAAAGGGGCATTCCCCTCGTCGCCCGGTGGATTTATCCCAGTTGGAGTGGTTCTCGGTCTACCCCGGTTGTTTCTGCGCCCGTCTACCATGTTCCTAAATGTCATACAGATAGGATAAAGTTGATCAGGCTCAATACCATAAATATAACACGTAAGACCAATGGCGACACAACGCATATGAAACGGAAAGAAAATACTTAAACTATTTCATGGCTAGGTCGAGGATACGACCTGCTCTGATACCAACTGTAACGCCCATATATACATACATACATCAAAGCATATATTATACATGAAAAATACATTTGGTACTGAAATATACAAGTCCCTAGTAAACACATTATACATATATATGCCCAAAACACCTAATACAAAAACTATGGCATAATATATATACAAGATGTTACAAAGATAAATACTAAGAACTAGATCAAATAATGATCTCAAAATCTTCACAACGGAAGCCTTACCACACAAAAGCTACGATCCGTAAGGAAAGTCAAACCACTTTGTCCTTACCCTTCGCTGAACCAGTAGTACCTGTGATTTAACAACAACGTGGGGTGAGATACATCAAATCTCAGTGAGTCACTATCTTATAAGTCCTCCCGGCTTTACAAGGCTCTAATAAGCCTAACTCAAGTCAAAAGGGAAGGGAAATGACTTTGAGTACTCACACACATTATATGGATCCATGTTCATGAGTTTCGTTAACTCACAATATCACTAATCGATAACCTTACCAAGGCATCCCCTTTTCCCGTCCGCTTCTACGTCTAGAAGACGACCCGAGTCATGGATCCTTGTAGTTAATTGGCATACGAAATAGATTCGGGATCATCGGCCTGTTAACCGTGAACCGTCACTTCTCATGGACTGTTACCCATCGCAATTCTCTTTACCATATAGGCTCCATTCGTACTACACGCGGGAATCAAACCTGCCAAGTAATTATGCATACGTTTCAGAGGAGCTCGAGACTCATGAAACTGCATCTCAAGTGAAACGGTTACGATTACGTGATCATAAACACAACGCGATTGTATTCGACAATCACAAGGCCACATTCTCCTTAAGACCTCTTTTGTCTTTCCTCAAGAACACACAATTAACATGATCCATACTAGTGTAATTAATTTCATACCATTCGGTAATAGACGCGCGCCTCGGCCTCTCTTGCACGAGCGTCATCGCTATGTTATTCCACAACTTCCTAGCTGTTACTAGGTTTTAACATAGTTTATGGCAATATTCCTCACTCTACATATTTCATATTTTAACATGCATACACTCACATTAAAATTAAACAACAAGAGAAGTAGGAAATAACAAGTCAATAATGCAATAGAACACATAGACAACATATCACAATTCACACCGATTCCGGTTCCCTCCGGTTTATTTAATCGGGCATCAAAACTAATATTTTTCACTTCCAACAGGTAGAATATTTCCCTAGCTCTCCAACGGTACCAAGAACACTCAAATCGGGTAACCGAGTCGAAAGTTACAGATTTTAGAAATAATCGTTTTTTTTTTCTTTTTTCTCCAGGTCGCGCTAAGCGCGCTGCTCTCGGGTTGGAAGGGTTGGGAATTCTGCAGACCGCGCTAAGCGGGCATGATCGCGCTAAGCGCGCTCCGCGTTATGCAGAAAAATTCCCCTTCGCAACAGAACTTCCAAACCACCATTTTCCACCCTCACAACATACCCAATCAACAAATAAGGGTTTATGATCATGATTCCATCATAGTTTAACCAACAAACATCAAAACTCATAATTTCCAACAATTCCACAAAGTTTCTACACAAAATCTAACATTTTCAAAAACCCATTTCATTCCAAAATCATTCCAATCAATACCAACATCATAACAATGATCTATAGATGTTTCTACACACACATTGATCATACTACACAATTTATATCGATTTCTAACCGTTAAGTTCATGATTGTAGCAAGATTATTCATTTTCTCTCAAAACCAAACCTAACTCTAGAACTCAAGAAATCCTACAACTAAAGCATCTAACTACAACCCACCTTGAATAGATGATGATGAAGATTGGAATATGCTTGATGAAGAGGAGATGATGATCCAAGCTTTTCTCTTCAATTCTAAGTTTTCTTCTTTTTCTTTCCTTTGCTCTTCCTTCTCTCTAGTTTCTCTCTCTCAAATGTTATTATGTTGGAAAATGAGAGGAAAGAAAGGATATAGAAACTATCATCAATTTAGTAATACTACTAAATGTCCAAATTATCTCAATTGCACCAATTAATAAAACCTCAAAGTTAAATAATATTAATTTGATCAGTTCTAAGTTTGTCAGTTTACTCTAATTATTTTATCCAATGAATTCTCAGAGTAACCCGAAACCCAGTTGACCGTAATAATATTATCCCTAGTGGAATAATTTACGGGGTATTACAATATTTGTTTGTCATTACATGTAAAGGAGTTTCCTGAAGAAAAAAAATATAGCAATAAAATATCAAAATCAATAATTTTATAAAGAAAAAATAATAATGTTAAATATTAAGAATATAAAAGTATATTTTGTTAACAACTAATACAATATTTTGGAAAAAAGAGGTAATAACTTCTCATCTAACAAAATCATTTCTGGAAATGTTGGTTCTTCACCGTTTCGAAGATTATAAACGTCTCACAATCGAACGACTCTGACTCGAAGTAACCAATCATCACGATCGGTGTTAAGATCTAAGATAAAATTTTCCATTGTTGATTATTTGGTAATATGGATATATATAGTGAATATGATCGTTGTTATGGTGTGGTATTAAAAAATTTAACAGATTGTTGTTTATACAGGACAATGTGTTCCTATGACTTTTCCTATGACGGTAACGTGCGTGTTTTTCTATGTTTATAGTTTTTAAACTGCTAAATGAATGTAATTGTGATAATAATAAATGAATATTCTATGCAATGGTTAAACAAGAATTATAAAATTCGAATCAAATTAATTCTTAATTATAATAAAATTGAAATTATCAATAATTAAATACATAAATAACCCAAGTCGATAAATTCATCGGTTATCTTTCATGATTCAAAAAATAGTTTAATTTTTTATTTGTCATTATTTCATGTGTTATGTAATACCCCGTATTATCTAAATGTTGAATTGGATTAATGGAATCCTCTAGTGTTTTAAGTATAGTCAATTGGGATCAATAGGGCAACTAAGAAACTCTAAATAGATCAATTATTTTATTAAAGAGACGGATTAATATTTATTAATCCGAGAAAGTAATGTTATGGTAATGCTAATAATTGATCAATTGGGTTGAGACGACAAAATATCAATTGGAGATATTTTACCCTGTTGGATTTATATTATATATTAATGATTATGTATATATAAGAATAGAAAGAAAGATAGAAAGGAGGAAGGAAAGAAGAGAAAGAAGAAGAACTTGGGAAGAAGAAGTTCATGGGCCATCAATTCATCATCTTCTTCAAACTCCTCTTCGATTATCAGGTGGATTCTAGATAGAGACTTTAGTTGTAGAGTTTCATGAGTTTTAGAGTTGGGTGGATATTGTGATAAAACAATTTAATCTTGCTAAAATCATGAATCTAACTGATGAAATTCGATATAAACTGCGTAGCATACTTGTTGATTTTGTTGGAACATGTTTGGATTGATATACTGTGATTTGGAAGTTTTTAGAGGAGTTTTGGAGGGGATTTGGTGTGGAATTCGTAGTAGAAATTATGCAGGAAAATTATGGGTTTTCGCTGCCCATACGCGTATCAAGCAAGGCAATACGCGTATTGGGTTGGGTAATACGCGTATGGCAAGGAAGGAATGTAGGCATTACGCGTATGGGAGTGGGCAATACGCGTATGGAGTGAGGCAATACGCGTATTGGTTTTTTTGTTGAATTTTTTGGGAAATCAGTCTCTGCCCATACGCGTATCACTTTGGGCAATACGTGTATGGATGGGCGAGTGAGCAAGGCAATACGCGTATGGCTCAGGGAAATACGCGTATGGTCAGTGAGAGTGCAGAATGTTGTCTTTTCGCGTTTCCGTTTCCTTGTAATTCCATAACTTGTGTTCCGATTATCCGTTTTGAACATTCTTGTATACCGTTGGAAAGCTGTGAAAATATCCTACGGGAAGAGAGTGAGAATATTGATTTTCGACACCCGATTAAATGAATCGGAGGAAACCCGAAAATGATGCTTTATATGATTGAATCATTATGTGTGATTCTATTATACAAATGTAATATGCTTTTGTATAACTTGTGATTGAATTATTATATGTTATTCAATTGTGCAATTGTAATATGCTTTGCCTAATATTGATGTTAAACTTGATTGAAAATAAATGAATGTTAAAAATATGAAAGAGAAAGAGTGAGGAAACTATACCCCATAACAACATGATAGTGGAACCTAGTAATGAACTAGGAAATTGTTGAATAACTTAATGACAACGCTCGTGCACGAGAGTCCGAGGCGTGCGTCTAGTACCGAATGGTATAGAAATGAGAATAAGACACTAGTATGGAACACGTGTAATTGTTATGTTTTATTGAGAAAGGCATGAGAGGCCTAATGGCTAATGTGGCCCTATGATTGTCGAATACAATCACGTTGTGTATATGATCACGTAATCGTAACCATTTTTTTTATTTGCCCTTGAGAGGCCTTCATGTGTCTCGAGCTCCTCTGAAGTGTAGGCATTACAACTTGGCAGGTTTGATTCCCAATGTTATAGTACGATGGAACCTACGCGTAGAGACTTGTGATGGCATCAGAGGCCATGTGAAGTGACGAATTAAGGTGATAAAGCATCCCTTAATTCTGAATCCATTCGTATGCCAAGTATCTACAAGGATCCAGGACTCGGGTCGACTTCTAGATGTAGAAGCGGACGAGCAAGAGGGATGCCTTGGTACAGTTATCGATTAGTGATAAACTTTTGAGTAACGGACTCAATAACCTGTTTCCATATAGTGTGAGATTGGGTACTCAAGGTCTTTTCCTTTCCCATTGACTTGAGTTAGGTTTTGGCTAAAACCCTGTAAAGCCGAGAGGACCTATAAGATAGGGAACTCACTGAGATTTGATGTATCTCACCCCACTATAGTTGCTATATTTCAGGTGCAGGTTGATTTACAAGTGGAGCTATGCGTAGATGTTTCAAGAGAAGTTAGTTAAGCTTATTTCCACTGTGTAATCTTTTGTTGTATACAATTGAGGATATTGTATATTGTTCTTAGATTTTATTTTTTTGGCTAGTTTCCATGACTTGTGCCATAGTTTGTATTATGTTTTAAATGGACAAGTATATGAACAGTACCAAATAAAATGCGTGTATTGTATTATTCTAGATATATATTATACAGGGCATTACAGTTGGTATCAGAGCAGGTCGTGTCCCCGACCTAGCCTTGAAACATCATAAGTAAATCTATTCCTGCCTCTTAAGTGTGTCTTGCCAGCATGAAACTTAATATCACATTGTGTAGTGTTGGGTCTGATCAACCTAATACTATGTATGTGGTAGTTAGAATCATGGTTGAGCGACCACGAAGATTCCGAAGTGTTGTCGGAACTTGTGCTGTGAGGGAAGGCTCAAGCCAAGAGTTAGTAGTGAAGAGTTTTGGTCAGCTCAGTTGGGGTCTTAGTAGAAGTTGTGAATTGGTAGCATGGAATTAAAGAGTGGTGTATTGTTCAAGCAATCCTTTGGAATGGAGGAAGTCTGAAAGTTGAGGACCTCTATCGGATGATCGGTTGGGATATTGAGGAATACGTAAAGTCGCTAGTGGAGCCGGATTAACCACTAGTATGGAAAAGAATTTCTAGTAACCTCACTCTGTGAGAAAGAAAATTTGTGTTGTGGAATGTTTGACATAAGGTCCGGAAGTGAGATAAGTATTGGTATTTCAGTTTCTAAGGTCGCTATGGTATCTTGAATGAATGAGAGTACGTTAAGGAATGTGTTCGGAGCAATGTCTTCCAACTGGTTAAAAGTTGAGAGTAAATGAAGTTCGGCCTTTGTGGAAACCTAAGTAGTAGAGGAGTGTGAGAAGGAACACAAGGATGTGTTTACATACTTCAAGTGAAACAAGTATGTGCCGGACGAAGAGTGTGTGATGAATTTGGTATTCAGTTATGTAGAGAGATTAAGTTTGAGATATTACATCGGGACTTTCAGTTTTCGGTAAGAGACCAATTTAGGATTTGGAAATGTTAACTTACCCAAGGAACAGTATAAGATGATGTGTTGGGGAATGAATGAGCTTCATTTAGTAACAGAAAGTGTAATGATACAGACCGGAAGAAGTTTTTGTTAAGAAACAGAGTAAGTACCTTGGATTTAAGGAAATTTTGTAAGATGGGTTTATATTTGGACATGAGAGGATTACAATGGAGGGTGAAGTAAACGGAGTATGGAAAACATTATTAACGGTATGTTAAGAGGAAGTGACAATGGAATGTATCTTGGACGAATGTGCATTAGAGCTATTGAGTAGTTGTGAGATATAAATTGTAAAGAACAAGCGCAGTGGTAGCATCATGGTCACAAGGGTACGTGATGGATTCTTATTCTTGATACAAGAGTGAAGGGACGTACTTTGTGGAACAGTGAATATTGTATTTTAAGAAGTAAGCTTACGGTAAAACAACGAGAAGCAAATTAAGGCTTATTACGGACTAAGTGTAAATCATGGAATGATTTATACCGGAAGGGTTTGGGTTAATAGTTGACGAAAATTGTTGGTTGTGAGTCTTCCATTATGTAATTTGGTGTAAGTGTGGTATGCAATGGATAGAGAAGGGTAAGAAATCCCAGTTATTGTGTACGAAGTGATGGAAAGGTTCTTCGAGAGGATGCATTTCCCCGAATTACTTTCAAGTGTAGAGAAACTTCTGTATTTGTGAATAATTGGAATATTAGGAATCTACCTTTTGTTGGACTAAGAAGTGGTTGTTATTAATTCTCACCAAGGGATGCAAGTGAGAGAATAAGGTTGTGTGCGGACGTGAGATGTCCATCATTTTGTGGTACCGTTTAATGGTTGTGTGTTGGGTTTTTGCTTGTGGACAAATTAAGTATGAGTTGTGGCTAAAACCCTATAATGTCATCATCATTGGACTTCCCGCTGATGTGGTTGTATGAGTAGAAAATGAACTATCCTGTCGAAGATTTGTTGTGTGACCACGTCAGAATTTGGAATTCTACCTTGTCTTTTGGTTGGAGTGTGTCATCTGTATGTTTTGACATTGTTCGGTTTTACCTGGAGTGGATTATGGTTGGTGAATGTTATATAAGTTACAGAGCCACGAGTTGAAAATGATATTGTGGGTTAGAGCAAGACGGATTGATGGTTTTGGGTAAGGATGGCTTCAAATTAAGAGAAATTTGTTCAATTTCAGTTTCTGCAGCAGTGTTAACCGATTAACACAATGGGGGTAACCGATTAACACGTGCATGGAAAGTGTCTTACGTTGAATTTTGAGAAGTTAACCGATTAGCTTGGATGGTTAATTGTTTAACATGTGTGTAGATTGTGAAATCCCTTACGAACCATCATCTGCGTTTTGTTACCTCATGTTGCTCGGAGTGAAGAGTATTGTGCGAATGGAAAACGGGATTGCAAGTAAATGAAAGACATAATTATGTTTTCGAATCGGAACTTGTGGAGTGGTGTTGCGTAGTTGACCATTTGTCAGACGACAAGGGAATTTGCCTTTAAGGAAGTAACCTTGTGAATTGTGCTGAGTGTGCGAAAGTCTTAAGTGTATTGTTATCATTGCTAGTGAAGGCTTGAGGACGAAGTTAGAGAATGGTCACAATGTTTTTAGCTCACAAGGAATGCTTCGGTATTTTAATTATGGTGTTAGTAAGGTATGAGTGGTTGGTCGGAGTTTAGTGTTTGTTGTCTTCCGTGAGTTCATGGTATCGGACTTAGGCTCCGTGAAAGTAGTACCAGTTGTGTACAGTTGTGTTTTATCCAAAGAAGGAAATTGAAGGTTATCCTTCCATGTAAGAATACAAATTGGGTGTCCTGAAGTTAAGCATGTAACTCAGATCGTTTATGAAACGGATCGATGTGAGAAGTGGATTCAATTGAGAACCATGGAATAGCCTTCGAAGGTGTGGGTGTATGTAGAGTATTGTATGTGAATTGGTGAGTGGTATGGAAACTCATAAGTGTACCCTGGATGGGTTGAGTTTTGATAAGTGGTGATTTGTATATGTTTGAAGTTCCGTGATGGTGTTACATGTGATTGATTGAGCTCTTGAATTAATAAGAAACCTTGAGCAAGTCGAAAACCTGTAAGAAGAATTAATGGGGAATGTGGTAACTAGAAACGAAAGTTGTTATTCTACTTTGGATGAATTATTCCAAGTTTGGAATGGATTAGGAGTTGTGTACGTTATGGTTGTAGCAGTGTAACTCCTGTGTCTTTATCGTCTGGAGAGTGTTGGACAGATGTTATAATATTGTGTGTTGGCAAAGAAATTGTTCTACCATAGGATGCCAGTCAGTTCCTTGTACCATTGGTTAGTTAGGACCCCATTGGATAAGTGTGTTTCTCCATGGACTGTTAGCTACTTGGTAGTGCTTAAGAATTCGTGGAATTCCACTGTTAGTTTTTTGTTTGGATTTGCGCAGTGGAAGGTGACAGACGAAAGAGTTCAGTCAGAATTAGAGATTTGAAAGATTATTTCTTATAAGTGTGAGGATAAGAAGATCTCGTTCTAAGTGTGTACCTTTTTGGTATGACACGAAAGGAATGGAATATCAGATTTAATGAGTACCTTGTACAGCATCAGACTAGATGAAACTGGTAAAGAAGTCGTTGAATAATTATGAAGTGGTTTGGATGTTGAAAGATTTATGAAAGGATAAGTCGTCAGAAATTGCATAGGGATAAGGAATCACCGGATTACCACATGAGGATGGAATGAGTGTTTGTTATCCTAAACCAAGATAAGGTGTTACAGTTTTGTTTTGTGACTCGGTAGAGGGATGTAGAATGGTACATTCTTTCTGAAGTAAGATGCGACTAAGTGTTTTGTAAGGAACAACAGATGAATTATGGGAAAAAGCTAAGTTCGAAGTTAACCCAATATTGGAATAAGAGTATGACTTAGTAACCGAAATTTGATAATTCGTGAAAATAAGGATTTTGGTGTGTGAAGTTAAGTTGGAATTGGAATACGTTAGAAATTTAAACGGAAGTAAAGTTAAGTGTGAATCTAAGACCAGGATACAAGTGGTGGTTATTGCCGAGTAGAGGAAATTCGGGGGTGAATTTCAATTTAAGGGGGAGAGAGTGTAATACCCCGTATTAACTAAATGCTCAATTGGATTAATGGAATCCTCTAGTGTTTTAAGTATAGTCAATTGGGATCAATAGGGCAACTAAGGAACTCTAAAGAGATCAATTATTTTATTAAAGAGACTGATTAATATTTATTAATCCGAGAAAGTAATGTTATGGTAATGCTAATAATTGATCAATTGGGTTGAGACGACAAAATATCAATTGGAGATATTTTACCCTGTTGAATTTATATTATATATTAATGATTATGTATATATAAGAATAGAAAGAAAGATAGAAATGAGGGAGGAAAGAAGAGAAAGAAGAAGAACTTGGGAAAAAGAAGCTCATGGGCCATCAATTCATCATCTTCTTCAAACTCCTCTTCGATTATCAGGTGGGTTCTAGATAGAGACTTTAGTTGTAGAGTTTCATGAGTTTTAGAGTTGGGTGGATATTGTGAGAAAACGATTTAATCTTGCTAAAATCATGAATATAACTGATGAAATTCGATATAAACTGCGTAGCATACTTGTTGATTTTGTTGGAACATGTTTGGATTGATATACTGTGATTTGGAAGTGTTTAGAGGAGTTTTGGAGGGGATTTGGGGTGGAATTCTTAGTAGAAATTATGCAGGAAAATTCTGGGTTTTCGCTGCCCATACGCATATCAGGCAAGGCAATACGTGTATTGGGTTGGGCAATACGTGTATGGCAAGGAAGGAATGTAGGCATTACGCGTATGGGAGTGGGCAATATGCGTATGGAGTGAGGCAATACGCGTATTGGTTTTTTTGTTGAATTTTTTGGGAAATCAGTCTCTGCCCATACGCGTATCACTTTGGGCAATACGCGTATGGATGGGCGAGATAGCAAGGCAATACGCGTATGGCTCAGGGTAATACACGTATGGCGAGTGAGAGTGCAGAATGTTGTCTTTTCGCGTTTCCGTTTCCTTGTAATTCCATAACTTATGTTCCGATTATCCGTTTTGAACATTCTTGGATACCGTTGGAAAGCTGTGGAAATATCCTACGGGAAGAGAGTGAGAGTATTGATTTTCGATACCACATTAAATGAATCGGAGGAAACCCGAAAATGATGCTTTATGTGTGATGCGTGATATCCGCAAGTATACGGAGTACGTCAGAGTAATATAAAAGATTTATCGTTCCCACAGAGACCAATGTCAAATCTATCGATTGCTATTGTTACGGTGCTTATCTAAGGCTAATAGAAATCTGAGTACAAGTTTAAACTGAACGAAAATAGAAATTAATCAGATAAATAAATATGCTGGAATGTAATTCACGTCAATCAAACAATACTCCTATCTTCTAAATAGTAACACTTACAGGGCAATGTTTCTTTCTTTGAAATAGAGTTAATTAAAAAGGATCCGCCGCGTTAGCGTGATCGGAAACAGACCTAACCTTTAATCTATACCAGCCACTCACGCTGCACCGGTCGCTCCTTGCGTTAAAGTGTTGAAGGTCCTTTTTTATATAATTACCTCTAAGACTTAGTTAAAAAGTGTTTTCGATTGAAAATATTTTATACCAAAGGGTTTCCGGCATATGCTCGGCCAACCGGATCCTAAATCTATAAACGCGTCCGAAAATAGTTTTAAAACCTCTTTCTAATAATATAAAACTTTCCTAGCTAGTTAATAAAGTGCTTCCGCTGTATTTATCAACTAACAACTAACAAACTCTTTTCTAAAATGTCGGACGGCTTTCGATCTTACCCGATCTAGTCACAGTCATTACACAAACAAAAACACGGTCTTGTTTACGTAATGACCGATCAATTTAAGTTCAGAAGAGTTTAATTAAAATCAAAAACAGCCCCTAAAGTATTTCTAAAGAGAAGACATGTGGAGTATCGTCGAAATGACGATCCTCACATTCTAGCACAGGGAAATTAGCTAGACATAGTGATTAAAGACATAATCATAAATTGGTTTGTTAAAGGAAACATTTATAATATAAAAATTGTGCGAAGTGTGATAGTGTACTTTAAGAGTGTGAACACAAGTGTCAAGCTTAAGTTCAGATCCAAAATACAACAGATCACACAGATAAATAAATTAACGAAGTAAAGCAGAGACAAAAAATAAACGAATTTAAAGCAGTGCGAGAAAATAAATAATATAAAGGCAATGCGGAATAAAATAAAATGCGATTTATAAATAAACCTGCTCCAAAGCGGAGACTGAATCTGGTACATGGCTGGAAAGTAAATTGCGAGAAATGTAAATCTTCTAACTACAGTGCTCCAATCGAACCAACAAGTATAGTGCAATAACCCCTCGATGTGACGGATTATTGCTTTACAAAGTGAATTCTCTGCCTAAGGTTGAAACTAAGATTGGATGATATGAAAATGAAAATGCAAGTCCTATTTATAGGAAATTCGCAGCTGTAACTGCCTCTAATCATAATGAAAAAGCGTTTCATAAACTAAATTCTTCAGATGTAACTGCCTTGAGCATTTCAAACCGTTCCCTATTTATCACTCTCGGCGCCCGCCGACCCCTGCTCCGCGCCCGCCGAGTATTGTTTTGGAGGTGAAACGCCTTTTGTGACCGTTGGCGTGGGGGTGAAGTCATTAGGCCTATGGCGTCCTCCTTGGCGTTCGCTGAGTGAAACGGCTAGTGTATGTTTTCACAAGAAATCCCCGTTTTTGCTCCGTTTTGCTTTGTTTTCTCACTGTGGGCTCAAATAAGGCAATAAACCTGAAAGTAAAACAAAATACCATAATAGCAAAGGAAAATAACAAATAAACGACTAAAATTATGTAAAATCAGAGCCAAATATACAGTGTATTTCAGTGTTATCAAATTCTCCCACACTTAAACCTTTGCTTGTCCTCAAGCAAACTCTGATAAGTAAACAAAGGAAAACAACAAACACGCACTAAACTGATCTGGGCTAAGAACTTGAGTTTGATCAATAATGCATCAGTAGGTACTAACTCATGAACCAAGGGTATCGTAATGACACTTTCCGCGATTTGCGGGCATAAGTTTCTCTCCTACACAAACTAATCCACACCGTGATATTATACTTAGGCCTATCTTACTCATCCCTTTCTTACCCCTTTTCATTCAAGCGCAATCACATTAAGCCCGTTATCTCTCACTCGCATGGTGAACATAACCTGTGGTAATTCAGATCCTTTTTGCCAATTCTTGTATTTTTTCTGAAGATACTTGAACATCTTCTTGAAATTATTTATATTATTATTTTATTTTTTTATTATTTTTTTCTTTTTATTATTATTTTTTTTTCTTTTTTTTTTTTTTTCTTTTCTTTGGCAGGATTTTTACCTATTTGCATCGGTTTGTCACTTAGCGGTGATTAAGATGGTGCTGACTGCTAAAATAAACTACTTAAAGGTTAGAGATGGAGGGTGAGATTTTAAGGCCACTGTATAATAAGAATCTAGATAAGCTCCTATAATTGAGAAACTTACGGTGTAAAAACGATATCGATTTTTCAAATAGTTTTCCCAAGCCTTTGCAATTGATCTTACTTGTCCTGATAGCCCAAATAATCGAAAAAAATAATGCTGTTTCTTTGTTAAAAAATTTTTGTTAAGGCTCAAGAATTGGAAGAATTGATAAACTACACAAAATGACTCGTAAATCACATAAACTAAACTACACTAGAAAACAGTAAATAAATAAATACTAAAAACAGTAAATATCTCCTCCCACACTTAAACCGAACATTGTCCTCAATGTTTCGATAAAAGTGAGAAAGGGATAGGTGAAACCTGGTACTCAATCGTGTCGGCCACTGGGGCCTTCTCCACCATGCCCTGGGCGTCTGGGACGACGGCTCCTACTGCGGTGTCGGATAGTAGATGACAGCTCCATCTGCTCAATCCTCTCGATTAGAGAGGCATTTTGATCTCTAAGTGCTTGGAAACTCTCAAGAGTGGATTGTTGTGACTCCCGCATAAAGTCCATCATCTCCCGCTGCTGTTGGTACATGGCATAAAATAAGCCATCACGCTCTTCTTCTCTGGCTTGTTGTGCTTGCCACATTTCTTGAGTTATGTAAAATCCGGAAGAGGTACCTGCAGGATGGTTAGTAACTGGTGGGGTGTGTGCAGGTGATACAGGAATGGGAGACTGCTCCATATGCTCATATTCGTCATCTGTCTCATTTCCCTCGTCCTCAGGGACGTTTGGAAGCAATGAGCCTAAAACAGGAGCAGCCTTTAAATCATAGAGCCAGTTTTCTCTTTTGCGCACATCTGTGCATGCTGAACAAGGTAGTGCGACACTCGGGATGGCAGCATTGCGAACCATGAGGATATATCCTCCTTCTGGCCTCGTTTTGCATAAACGCATATCTCACAAAAATTTTAAATCAATAGTACGAGACAGAAGTGATTCTAATGTGGCCAACTCGGCGTCCAGGTGCAGGGCTCGTGCAATGAAGGTAATCAACCCTCCAAAAGACACAGTGTTGCCCTTTTTCTCAACTGCCCTCATATGCGACAACATAAATGGTACAGGATTTAATCTTCTCTTGAGTAAAGCAGCCTGTAAAAATATGAATTCTTTGGAATTCATTTTGTTAGAGTTCTCTCGGGCAAAAATAGTATCAGCTACTAAAAGGCGAAATACCCGTATGGCCGGGTTATGAATGTCAGAAGCCAAATTTCCATCAAAGGAGGAAGAGGTTTGGCCTGATATGTCTCTCCACATTTGAAAAGCCTCAATTGACCAACCTGTGTCTATGGGCGCCTCACAGGCCGCACCATTCCCAAAATTGAATCCTAATAACTCAGCAAGTGCATCAGTGGTATAAATGTATTCAACATTAAACATCCTAAATCTCACTGTGCCTACTGTGCTGGCAGTGTTTTCTCTGACAGTATACTCTAAAGAACTCAAAAATTCGCGGGTTAGCCTCTCGTAGGTAGGCTCCTTGCGAATAAAAATATTCTCTAATTTCAAATTTTGTAATAAATAAAATACGCTAAATCTAATACCTAGGCTATAGAGACAAGTATCATTAACGTACCTGGTCGCAAGAATGTTGCGTGTCCGAAGCCGGTCCCATTTTTCCCATTGCTTGACTCCATCCTCTCCATCCCGAAAGATGATATTTTCTTGGTTCCCCGCTGCCATTATTGAGGAAAAATGAAGGTTTGGTGGTGGTGAATGGGTATTTTAGTTTTTGTAGATTTTGGTGAAATCTATGGATTTTATAGATATGATGGGTAATGGAATATGTAATGGTGATAGGAAAGTTATGAAATAATGGATTTTAAGTGTTTAATGGGGATTTATGGTGGTTAAATTCGAGTTTATGGAGGTAGGAGATGAAGAGAGTTGGGGAAAAAATGGGTTTTCTAATTCTGGTTCGTTTTAGAACCCAGATCGCTTCCGCGTCCGCCGAGGGGGGATCCGCGTCCGCGGACTGTAAAAATGGGCTGGCACGGATTGGGCCTTGGCTGGTTCAATTTTCTTTCCTGGGGGTGTCTATAGTACACTGGAATATGAAAGAAACAAAGAGAATATTTTATTTATTTATATTTATATATTTGTAAATGTTTTATTTAAATAACAGTTACTTCTATTACTATTATTATTATTTTATTTTTTTTATTTTTATTTTTATAATAAAATGAATAAACGAAAATTAAATATAGACAATATATTATACTGGAGTAGATATTTATTATAATTCGAAATGAAATAACACTCTCAAAAGAAACATAAGGTTGCCATAATTCTAATGACCACGAAAAATAAAATCCACTAATAGTCTGATAAAAATCATAATAACAATAAAGATAGTAGTGCGGTAAAGTAAACGATCTAAACAAGCATGAGGTAAATCTCCTCCACACAAAGTATGAGCTATGCTCCAGAGCTCCTGAATGTCTCCTAAGAAGACTGATGACGGATACCCTGAGTCATGTGAGGACAAGGTGTTCGTGCCTCTGCAAGCTGGCGCTTGAGGTCGTAAATCTCCTGTTCCAAAAGATCATATGATGAAGCGTTCGTAGCGTCTGAGATCTCTATCTGCAAGGTGAGCTCTGCGCATTCCTCGCGAAGAGAAATGATCTCCCTGCGCATAGCGTCAAACTCTGAATATAAGTTCCTGCGTTGCAGATTAACGTTAGAGGAATAAACAGTAGTCCTTTCAGGGTAAGGTGAAGGGTGGTATTCTGGTACAGGGTGGTTTCTTTGTTTGACTGGCGTCTCGTCCTGGCCTTCCAAAGCGTATGACCAGTTAGCTCTATCATGGACACTAGTTCGGGTATGGTTTGGTAGTCCAAAGTGGTGAATGACTTCGTTGTCTATTAGGAGTTTATAGTTATCCGCACTAAAGAATGCTCTCCTGATAAGACCACGATCAAGGCAGTGAGGAATGTCAATCAGGGTATAGCCATAGGTTAAAAAGAGAAGTTAAAATTTAAAATAAAAATTGAAAATGGTATATTTGGAAGAAAAAAAGCTACACCAAAATAATATTTTGCCTTTATATCTATAACTATAATAACTATATAACTATATATAAAGGCAAAACTTGCTTTTGGTGTAGTCTATTTTTTTACCCAATTATACCCTTTTCAATTTTTGTTTTAAATCTCAAATTCTTTTTTCTTAACCGCTATATGGTGGTTTGCGTATCTCTTTCATTCTATTATTTTTTTATTATTTTATAAATAATTTAATTAAAATAAAAATAAATAAACAAAAATTATCGTTTATATTTTAACCGGTTTGTGTATTAATAAAAGCGGACAAACGGGCACTGGACGCTAGTTATTTATAAAAATACAATATTTGATTTGTGTAACGTTTTATTATGTGCAGTTAAATTTTGGAATAAAATATTATATGTATTAATTTTTTTAATGTTTAGAAATATAATAATATATTTATTATTCATATGTATTTTTTAATTTTTATTAATAATGTTAATATTACAAAATTTAATTATTTTTTATATTCATTATTTAATGATGGAATTAGTTTTTATAACATTAATTTGTTCAATATTTTTTTAACAATCATTTATGACCTTTTTCGTGCTCATAAATAATATCGTATTTATAATTATTTTGATAAATAATATAATAAAGTGTAATTATTTTTTTAATAATATTTTATTTAAAATGATAATATTAATGGTTAAAAGGAAGTGTAGTGTAATTGTTTCATTATAATTTTAATTAAAGTTTTTATAATTATTTTGATTATTAAATTAAAAATAATAAACATAACTAGCTATTAACATGAATAAAATAATGTGAATGATCTCTTTTATTTATATTTAAATTGATTTTTTCCGATGTTATATTTAAAAAAATTAAAATAAACATTTATATTAATATTAATATATAAGTAAATGCTTTATTTTTGCAATTTTTTGTTATTGTCCTTTGTGATGCTATTAATATTTGGGATAAAAATATTATACATTTTATAATTTTTAAAAACTGTGTGAAATAAAATAGTATATTTATTATTTGTACAAAAATTAATAATCACAAAAAATGTATAAAATTATATTTTCCTTTACTATTGATAACACAAATTAAAAAATTGGAGATTTACTTAAAGGGAAAATCAAAATAATTATATTTATTGAAAATTTTAACCAACTATTGGAGATTAACGGAAAGGAAAAATCTAACAGGAATCAGAGATATCCAAAATTGAATTCTGCCAGAACAGCCGCACGCATAACGAATGTTGCAATCTTAATCCGAAATCGTTTTGTCGAAAACTGTAAAAAGGGGAAACTCGAATCGTCGATTTGTTGGAAATTGGAGGAAGGGAAAACTTAAATAGTAGTTATCGTAGAACAGCCACACTTCCTGAGATATTGGAAACATGAGGAGCTATTATTTTTGTCACTTGTATCGTGGTATTGTCACTTATAATGTGGTATTGGAGAATTAGGGAAGGTGAAAAGAGGGTTTTGGTAGGGAAATAGTCAAATAATCCCAAATCAATTTGTCAGAAATTGTAGGAAGGAGAATCTCAAACTGTCAATTTGTTGAAAATTATAGGCAGGAGAAACTCGAATTGTCGTAATCATAGAACAACCACGCTTCTTGAGATATTGGAAACATGATGAGCAATTATTTTTGCCACTTGTAACGTGGTATTGTCACTTGTAACGTGGTATTGGAGAATTAGGAAAGGTGAAAAGAGGGTTTTGGTAGGGAAATAGTCAAATAATGTGTGTTGGCAAATAATGGTGTTTTAATTAGTAGATTAGTAGAAGTTGTACGCATAAGCTAATAGGATGATATGGATTATTTTTGAAGAAGTTAGTGTTAGGTGTCGAAAAATAGTTTGATGCATTAGATTTAATATATATAAATAGACGATTGTTTAATATAACCATTGTGATAGGTAGCACGCTATGAAGCTCTGACACACCATTCATACGGCGTGTCGCCGTGTCGGACATGTGTCGGACACGGACACGCGTACGACACACGCACGACACGTATCTGACACATTTTTGAAGTGTCCAATGAAAAATAAAATTTGAATTCCAGCGGACACGGATACGACACCTTATTTCAAATAAAAGACACACCTTACTTCAAATACAAGACACGGTCCAACTCATAAAATTTCAGAATTAAAAAAAAAAGCCAAACTCAAGTTTTCAGAATTAAAAAAAAAGCTGCTCTTAAACTAATTGCACAACCTTGTTCATCATCATGTTGTGAAAGAAATTGAAGCACATATTCATTTATTCATTCTTTGAAGAGAAACAAGAAGACACCACATCGAGCGGTAGTTTTAGTATATATGCATAGTAACCGACTTTTAACAAGGAGCACTCCCTAATATCATCAAGAGGAAACTAGAATGTGCGATGTTGCTGGAGATGAGTTTGGATCATTAGATGACAGTGAATTTCTTGAAGTTTTTGACTTGTCTTTGAATGAGACAGGCTTAGAGATTGATTTTTTCAACGTGGAGTGACTATGATATGATCTATATCATTTTATTTTGGTGAATTTATGTATTTTCTTCTCATTGATTGAAAGTACTAAGTTTACATTAAACATTTGTGTAAAAAAGTGTAAATAAGCATTAATTTTACTGATCATTTTAAACTCTTTATAAATTCTACTCATAAATTGCATTATTATATAAATATCTAAAACATATATAGCCGTGTCCGTGTCCTATATTTTTTACATTGACGGGGTCCTCGTGTCCGTGTCCGTGTCGTGTCCCGTGTCCGTGTCCGAGTTCGGGCTTCATAGGTAGCACGCTACCTAGATTATAACCACGGTCACACACTCATTGTTATGGAAACCAACATACATACAATAACACGCTACCTAACAACGTACATGCAACCGTCATTATATGTATTTCGCAACCGTCATTATATGTGTTTTCCGTAGTAGTGAATAACCATATCCTTGATTATAAGAGCTTGCTAACCACATTAATTGCAGATAATATTTCAAACCAAATAATTATCGACATTAAAGACTCAAAACCACGTAGCTCATTTGTTGCAAAGGATTTAGCTTCACGTCTTACTTTAGAATTAAGATATTTTTCTTACATTTCAAGCAAAGCTTCTCTAAAATATGACATTTGAGTTTTAATAGTTTTGACATTATCCACACGACTCTCCCAACGAGTGGATGGCAATGATTTTGGAGTCAATCATTTTACATTATCTTTTAAGGTTTTCCATCTCTTAGTAGAATTAGCAAAAAAAAGTATAAATGCGTTGAATAATTCCAAAAAATAGTTAGCTTTAGGACAAGAGTTAGCCATATCACACAACGTCAAATTAAGACCATGACAAGCACAAGGAGTATAAAAGACTCTTGGATTTATGTCAAAAAACTTATTTTGTACAACTTGATATTTTTCTTTCATATTTTACCCATTATCATAACCTTGTCCCCGCACATCAAATATGTCAAGATCAAGATTTTTCAATTCATCTTGTAAAACATCAAAAATCCATTGACCAGTTGTATTATTCACATTCAAAAATTCTAAAAAAATAATCTTCAACACTAACAGACATTTGTTCTTGGTGACTAACATCAGAAGTACAATCAAGTGTCACTGAGAAATACTTCGCTTGTTTAACCTTTCTAATGATTTCATATTTACTTGCAGAAGCAAGAAAAAGTATTAACTCAATTTGAATTTTATGCCTAAAAAAGTGAACATGAACATTATCATATATAATACGTCTAACATGTTCTTGGACAATCGAGTCAAATTCACCTAACATTTCTATTAAGCCTAAAAAATTCTCATTATTATTTGGTACAATCTCCCATTAGAATCACGAAAGGCCAAATTATATTTAGCAAGAAATTTCACTACTGAAATAATTCTTTTTAAAACTTTTTTCAGTGTTCATTTTCTTTCTCAATCAACCTTTGAGTTGTTATATCAGTAGCTTGAAAACTTTGCATTTTTTTACGCAACTCATACCAAGTAGTCACATTATGAACAGGTTTCATGCATGTATCATGCTCTTTAAGTCTTTCACGAAGATGTTTCCAAGTAGAAAAACCCTCATTTGATAATTGACCTCCACCAATCCCTCTTTTAAAAAATGTACAACAAAACCAAAATACTCTATCATGCTTTTTTAAATAAACAAGCCAATGTCTATCACATTTCTCTCCATTTAGTAAAACTATAGTATACAAATTATTCGTAAAACGTCTAGATGATTTATCTTTAGGACCCTTCACAATAGACAAATCTCTTTTAGGACCTTTTGTTGCTAATAAATCAATCATTCTAGACTCAAGAGAATCCTATATTGCTGGATCAAATATATCTATATCCTCACCATTGTCATTAGCATTATCAACATTTTTTCAGCATCAACATTTCTTGAATCTAAATTATCATTTTCGGTAGCATTAACATTAGCATTTTCCTTCATATTTCAATAATTCCAACATCAACATTTTGATTTTCAACAAAAATTTGATGTTCTTTTATAATAAATTTATCAAGAGCTCTTGATTGAGATAACGTTAACTCATCAAATCTTTTCTTTTTGTTATGCTTCTCACATCCCGAATCAAACTTTATAATCTTAGGAGACAATTTAGGAAGTATAGAGAGAAATAATGAAAAAAAATTGAGAACCTAAAATTGAAGTTAATCAATCCTGCAATGTTGAAGTTGAATTGATAAATTCTACAATGTTAAAATTGAACCGATATTTTTCACAGGGTTGAAGTTGAACAAATAAATAAAAAAGTTAGTTTTTCCACTTTACTAAAAAAACAGAATTTCACAAAAGTTTAACCTAGAAATTGCCCTTTTAAAAAATGAAATAAAAAAGTTCAAAATAAAAAACAAGGGAGCTCCCTTTTCTATAAATAAAACAAAATAAAATTTAAAATAAAAAACAAATGAACACTTTTCACTTTTCACTCTCTATTATCTTTTTATATTTTTCTTTCTCAATCTTCACTTTCTCTCTCACAGCCTGACTCTAAAAAATAACCAACACCATATTCACTTTCTCTTTCACTTTTAGTCAAAACAACAACCCCCACTCAAAAAGAAAAATAAAAAAACTCTAACTTCTTCCCTCTCATTTCTCAATCTCATGAATAAAAAACTAACAACAATAATAATGGATCATACAAGCATCAAAATTTTTTGCAACACTTTCAGTTACAAAAACAAGGAAATAAAATGAAACAAAGTTATGAATCAGTTATCAGTCGAAGAAAAACGCAGAGATGAAAAGTTGAGGACTACTTCAGAGTCGGATGTGGTAGTGGATCCAGTGGTTTTAGCCTGGTGGACGCTTGCACATCTCTAAGATGTCATCGACCGTTCTTCGGACCGTCGTCTCCAACTCGAGCGGAATTTTCTCTTTGAAACCGAAATATGTTCTCCACATCGCTCTAACATCGTCTTGATTCTTGAGCTCAAGCTTAATGTAAACAATGTTCCCGTCGTTGTAAACTGAAGGTGAATGATACTCAAACTTCACAACCTTTCGTTTGTCATTGTAAGGTAGACGATAATGGATCTCGTCTATGATATCAGCGAGGGGGTGAGATCCAAGAGCTTGAACGTCCTCTCGGGTGTTTTGCCTTCGGAAAAGGAGACACTTGCGACATACCAACAGCTCTTGATTTCAAACAATCGAGACATTTTTGCACATGTGTGAAAGATAACAAATTAAACCCCAAATTTATAGAAAACCTAGGTGAATATGGACCAACCATTTTCTGTCAAACTTGTTTCCGGAGCTATATCCACGGAACGACCCTATAATTATTGGTTCCAGATATGTATCTCCGGAACTTTCACTGAAACTACAAAATTAAGAACCTTCCGTAGGTACATATCCAAAAGTTTCCTTGCTACATTTTTAAACTAGAACTCAATATAGAAGCACATCATAATAGACAAATAAAATGCATATGTGCAAAAATAAGGCATGAGAATAAAATGTGACTATTTTGCACTTAAAAAATTTACAATTAGTCATCCAATTATACAATAATTCAAAATGAATCAAAACAAGTGTCGCCGGCTAAATCTATTGGTGGTACCCCTTTGGACTTTTCCGCATTCGATTCCTTTTCAATGTTGTTAAATCTTTCGAATTTGTGCATCCTTTCAACAAAGCGATTCGGCCACGTCTCGAAATTTGGGGTTGAATGAGTCGCCCATTCCGGTGATGTCGGTGGTATGGGGCATCCCGGTTTCAAGTAAACTTGTACAAAATGTCTTGATTTTGCAAGCCATCCAATACACATGATGCGATCATTTGGATTTTGAGGTGGTGCGGAGTGGAAAAAAGGTTTCGAAAACCCGTATCGCGTCAAGTCAATGCACACCCTATCATATGCACATGCAATAAGATGACCCATATCAGGGAAGGTCATCCATTTCGACACCGGTTCCGGACCACTCAAGCAAGGAACAAGAGATTCATAAACTGCATCAAAATTTTATTTCTTTCCATACAACCGCGTGTACGATTCTTTATGCGTCTTCAAATTTTTGATTAGTTGATGACGGACAAGCGCATGACTATCCTCTCCTTTACCAAGCAAAGCCGAAACGGCTCGGTAACCGCAATTACCATCCCCTTCAACATTGGCGATACGGCCGATGTATTTGTACATAAAAATCGGCATCTCGTCGATGAATGGAATTTTTGGTGGAATTAGGGCCAGAGGCAGTTTGCTTATGCGAGCTCCTATCAAGACACTTTTTTTGAGATTTAGGAGTCGATGAGTCGGGATAAAGTTTGTCAACGTGCTCACAATAAGAAGGAGACCGTGTATTCGAGTTATCATTCAGTGTAGGCTTCATTATCTTCAGAGTACCTTTTGTCTTTACTGGTTGAGAAGGCGGTTTCATGTAGGTTGTTTCGGGATAGACAATCTTCCTCATTTGTTCTTTGATGTGGAATTTAATGTTGTCATTGGCCTTTGAGAATCTCTCTTGTATCGCTTCCCATTCGGTTAAAATAGAGATATTCAGTTTATCTCCTTCCATGCAACCATCATCATCAAAACCAAGTCTTATCCAATGAGGGCAAACTTCGTCCCTTCTTATTGGCTCACCTAGTTTCAACTTTTTAGCAATAACATAAGCACATGGAAGGCCATCAGTTTTCATAATAGTGCAATCACACCTTGCGCTATCGGAACCTACAGTTTGAGCTCGTTTGGCCTCGTGAAAAAGATAGTTCAACCCCGGCCGACACATATTTCTAATCAATTGAGAATAAAGAATGATGTCTTTAAATCGATGTTCTAATACCGTTATACTCCGACTGAATGTTGTTTGTATCTCATTATGTTGGTTTTTAATCATGAGATTTACGGAGTCTCAATCTCGACACAAATCCCCCTTGCTATTACCCAACCAAAATTTCAAACTAGCATGGGCTGCCTCAACTCTGTTGGTGGTTGTATTTCCAAGGTGTCAGACATTATCAGTCCACGCACTGATTATCTTCTCCTTCACCTGATCGGGAATGGTACTTTCAACGTGTTTCAATAAAGCAGGATACTTTTCACACACTTTCCAGAATTGAATGACGGAATCGGCATATAATTCTTTTGTGGAAGAATTTAGTATACGATTCTATGCATCCATTATTTTTTCAACAATCACACTGACCATCACCAATTTTTAACCTTCGGACTCTACTTGTTTCGACCCCACCGCGGGTTTAACCCGACTTCTCACATTCTATGTTATATGATATAGACAAAGTAATGCATTAGAAGAAGGAAATACCTTTACAACCACATTCATCAACACGGTATTGCAGTCAGTAACAATCACTTTAGGCATCTCAACTTGGTCCTTCAAAAGTGACCGACACACCTCTAATGCCCAAGTAAAATTGTTCTCTTTTTCACACTCGTGAAAAGCAAAACCAACGGTATATGTCTTCTCGGTAGACGTAACACCAACCATCTCAAATAAAGGAAGTCTATTGGCATAATCAAGAATGAGCATTGTCGAGAACGTATTGAACAAATTTATCAAATCTGAATGACTCCAAAAAATATCTTGGACCGTAACTTCATCGTCCCAAGTTCTGTACTGGGACATATAACTGTTATCATCCAACAATTTCAACAGTTGTTGCATCTCACTTCTATCTCCCTTAATCACCTTGTTGTTGTGGTACCGAATGTTATACACTTGCCTTATATTTGATATATTGTCTGGTTCCTTCTGTTTCAATGTGGCAAGTATATTTTTCGGTTGGACAAGGTTCAAGGTCATGTCACTAATACATGTCTTCTCTTCCGGCTTGAGCCGACATACACTAGGATAACCTTGTAACTTTAGCACAAATCATGGTTATGCAAACCAAAAATAACACTAAATTTCCACTTTTTTCTACTCAACATGTAACCACAAATCTTAAAAGGACATTCTCATTTTCTACTACTAGTGTTGCCTCTTTTAAACTTCTGTAGAGGAGTCTGATATTTCCCGCTTCTTTCGCACAACAAAGTTACAAAAGCGTTTCTTCTTTCCGAACCATTATCCGATCTTCCTATAGCCACACCAAAACCAAGTCTTGTTGCAGTCCTAGGAATCCATGTGAGCATGCTTTCACGATCATCAAACTCTTGCTTGTTATTAAAGTCAACGCCGACATCTACCGACTTTACGACAACCCCTTGAACATTCGGAGAAACATCATTTGAAGTAACGAATTCTTTTGAGATATTATTGGGGTGCACCATATCTATTTGTAAACAATTAGAAAAATAAGAAAAAATTACAAAACTGATGTAAAAAAACAGACTAATACGTTCTAGAGATATACATCCGGAAGTGTTCATCTTCAACACCTTCAAGAGATACAGCTCCAGAAGTAATGTCATTTTTTTCAAAAGTTTGATGATTAATTTGAGCAATGTAGTGGACAAAGTGCAATCTTTACTTGAAATTCGATCTTTTCTTGCTCCCTGTGATTTGTTGCACGAAAAAGTTGGAGTTTTGGAGTGAAAATGATATTGATAGTATATGGTTTTTTAGGTTGGTGAAGTGAGTATGGAAGAAGAAAAGACAACAATGGAGGAGTGATCACGCAGGTTTAAAATATAGCTGAAACTTCTAGAGCTGTATCTACGAAACATTCTGGTGCTTAGATGTTCTGAACTAAATTATTTTGAAGTTTCCTCAGTATATACCAGAAAATGATTTCGTATATATAGCTCTGGAAACAACCAAATTTTGGCAAAAAAAAGGTGCGTCCGGATGTATATCTCCGGAAGCAGGGGGCACAAAATGAATTTCACTAGGTTCCTAAGAGTTTCAAGGGGTGGATTAAGAAATTGCCAATAAAAAAAATTTGAGAGCTCTATTTTTTATAGGCCCTAAGTTATGGGCCTGGTTGCCATGGCCCATGAACGGCCCTAAGTATAACTTATTGAAAAAAAAAAAATTTAAGAATAATATTTGAAAAATCATATTTGAAAATAAATTAATATGTAATAATTATAGAAGTTAAAAATCAATAAATTTAGAAGAAAAGCATTTGGATATGTAATATGCTATATATCTTATAGTATGTAACATATATGTACTATTTGTAATATGTAACATATGTACCCCTTAGGCAATATTTAAAATAGTTGTTAGTTTATGCAGATTGATCATTATCTTTCAATTCCATATACAATGTTTATTATGATAATATAAATTATGCTATGTTTTGTTACATTTGAAGTTTTATAGTAGTTTGACAGAAATTCAGTCATTGTTATGCAAAGCATTATAGAGGAAAATAAACATTTCTTAGATGTGGTGTTTACATTAACATTGTAAATAAGATTGAAAGCATATTCAATGAAAAATACAACATTTGAAAACAATATTAAAAAATATAGAAGATGAAATTGAAACAAAACTTTATTAAGACCAGATTTTTACTTGGGGTTAAATAATAACCAAAATATGATGTGGTTGAAAGAGGTTTTAAATGTGAAAATGAGAGATGAATATAAATGTAATATAATGGGAAATAAAAAATTATAATTTCAAAAATGTTGGTTGTTTGTTGGTGGTCGTTCAGAAAATCTTCATCTCCACTCTCTATATCCCAGTTAGAATTATCAATGCTTTGTATTATGAGAACAAGAATCCTAGTAATTATCTTGCACACCAAAATTGGCATCATGGTTACTTGTTTGTTGTGGTTTAGTGTTTTCAATTAATGAGATATTAGTTCCTAGTTATCCATCAATAACATTTGTTATTGCATCTGATTAAAACCTTTTCTCTGATTAAAACCTTTTACAACAAATATTGCTTTGTATCTTGGTTGAGATTTATTATCTTTAGACTTTATATTGTATACCCATTTATTCTTGAGTTCTCTTCTATCCTTAGGCAATTTCACCAACACAAATGTGTGATTCTCATTCAAGAAATTCACCTCTTCTTGCATGACCTTCAACCTTTTTTGTATATCAACATTTGAAATGGCCTTTTGGTAGTATTTTGGATCTCCATTATTAGTGATCATGACATACTCATGTGGAGGATATTTTTGAGAAACTTGACGCTCTATAGTAGATCTTCTCAACTCATGTTCAACCGGTGGCTCAGATGGAGCCTCTTCAACCTGCTCGTCATGATAAGGTTCTTGGTTTTTCTTGCCAACTGGATCCCACAATCTACAACCAAACTCTTCATAACCATAATAACCTACAAACACACATTGTTTAGATCTTTTATCAAGCTTAGATCTCCCATCTCTTTGAATATGAACAAAAGCCTTGCAACCAAACATTCTTAAGTAACCATAATAGACATCTTTTCTCGTCTATACTTTATTTCAAACATCACCAGCAAGTGGAATAGAAGGAGAAAAATAGATCAAATTCACTGCAGTTTTAAATGTTTCACCCCAAAAGGTTTTCGATAACTTTGAATGAGAGAGCATACACATGATTATATCATTGATCGTATGATTCATTCTCTCTGAAACTCCATTATGTTGAGGAGTCTTTGGAAAATTCTTATCAATCTTGATTCCATGATGTTTATAATACTCTTCAAATGGGCCTCTATATTCACCTCTTTTATCAACTCTGACACATTTTAGCTTTCTTCCTTTTTCTCTTTCAATACTTACATGAAAGTTCTTGAAAACACTGAGTACATGTTCTTTAAATTACAATACAAAAACCCACACTTTTTTAGAATGGTCGTCAATAAAAGTAACAAAATATGAGGCACCACCTAGAGATTTTCCATCCCTATGAAAACATCGGTGTGAACTAAATCTAGAATATTTGACCTCCTATGAGTAACATTACTATTAAAATAAACTCTATGTTGCTTACTAGAAAACAACGAAGGTGCATGTTGTTAGAGGAATACCTTTCACTTGAAGAAAAATTTTCTTTGCAAGAATATTGAGACCTTTCTCACTCAAGGGTCCAAGGAATGTATGCTATAAATCACTAGATGTGTCTTTAACTGCATTCACTTCCTCTTTGCATAGCTTTACAGGCACCCTGTAAAGAGTTAAGAGACTTTGCTCATTTGCTACCACTAGTGATCCTTTGGGAATTTTACATATGCCACCACTACCAAAGTAAGTGTGATAACCTTCAATATCCAAGGATTTGATATAAATTAAGTTGAAACGAATATCATAAACGTGTCTCACATTTTTCAATGTAAGCTTGCATCTAACACCAGTTTCAACCTAAACATCTCATATACCAACAATTTCACCAACTCCCTCATTTCCCATTTTTACCGTTCCAAAATCACCATCAGTATAAGATGAGAAGAAATCACCCCTAGGAGTAACATGTTACAAGGAACCTGAATTAATAATCCAAGTTGAATCTTGATATGCAAGGTTTATGGAATTATCATCATAAACAATGTACACATCACTATCATGTGTGATCGAAGGTGATCATACTGGATCGTCGTGGCCTTCACGTAGGGCAGATGATGATGCTTGTAGAAGAGGAGGGGGTGTACCTGCAAGGTACTCCGACGCTCAAGTAAGAAAAGGTCAGAGAAAAGGGGCAAGTATAAAGTATGTTCTTAGGATGATTATTGGATACTTGACCCTTGATAAGTTCAAATTGTACCTATTTTTGTAAATAAGTTTTGTTGCACTTATCTATACTTTGTGTTAATATTGGTTGAATAAACATCACTTTATGTGTAAATATGTTTACTTTACGTTTTCGTGTGTATATTGTGTTTTCTTGTATATATCGTTGAGTTTAATTGCGTTCCATTCATTTTCGTAGGTATTGAATTAAAGGGATTTCTCCAATGTTGTATAGAGCATCTAATAAGCTTTCCAGCGCTTCCGACCGTGTGTCAATCCGAGTTATAGTTTAGAAGTTGTGGTCGCAATAAGGGGTTGTTTTGCTGTCATGTTCGCTTAGCGAGTGTAACAGCGAATGTTCGCTTAGCGAATGGCTGGCGAAGGTCCCAGCGAAGGAGTCCAGAATTGGGCAGAGGAGAAAGAGACCAAAGTTCGCTTTGCGAACTTCCTAGCGAGCATTCGCTAGGCGAATAAATCGTTCGCTTAGCAAACTTCTGAAGACAACAAGAGGCGGTTTAACTTTTTGTAGGCACTTAAGTGCCATTTTTGTGCATTCGCTTAGCGAATGGAAGGGTTCGCCTAGCGAACCTGCGAAAAAATGATTTGTATATAATAGAATTCTGTAACTTTTTAAGGGATGGTTTTGGGGTTTTGTGATCCCAACTCCATCAAACTTCATTTCTTTTCTGTTTTGAAAACAACATGGAAGCTTGCACACGGTTGAATCGGGGTGGATTGATCGTCGATCGGCGTTGAGAAACCACGAGATTTTTGGTATATTTCTTTTCTTCTTTGTGTTTTTCTTCTATGTTGGGTTGTTGTATATGTATTTGTTCTAAACTCATGTATATTTGTCGCCCATGGCATTGTATAAAACTTGCTTTACAAATCTTTATTGGTGATTGTCTCTGATTTTTGCTTTATGCGCGGGGTTTGAGTTGCGTTAGAGATAATCCTCGCAAACTTCTATTAGGGATGATTATCTGTTAGTTTCTGGATTCTTGAGATAGATTTAAGAGCTAACAATCTTCAATAGGTGCCGAAGCTTAATGCCTCCGTGCCTTGAGTCACGTGCGAGAGTGTTGACGAGGGTAACACGGTTGTTCTCTCAACTTTACGTTAGACATAACCTTTGTTGTGAGCGATGCTGGGTGATATTGAGGAGTATTGTTGGTGGAGTATAACTGGTCGGTAAGTTTAAGTTTGTGAGGAGTCGGTTATGTGTATGCCGGAAAAGTTTGTCTTGCTGAAGAATGACTTTGTTTTATTTTTTAATGTTTACTTTTCTGTTTTCTTGTTTTAAACCATTTTAATCCAAACTCATTAAAGCGAGAGATTGTCGAAAGACATTCTTTCCCTTGAACTGATCTCTGTGGACACGACATAAATCCCGGAGGGAATTCTTCCAAAAATAAATATTTTTACTGCTTGCCCTATTCAACAACCAACAAAAATGGCGCAGTTGCCGGGGATTGGTTTTGATATTGAATCGCATTGCGATAGTTTCTTTGTTTTTGAGTTTTGTATATATTGTATATAGTGTCTGTTTCCATTATGTTTGTTCAAGTGTTGTATACATTTTGTTTCTGTAACGTTTGCTTCAGTGTTGGTTAGGACACTTGCTTTTGGTTGCGCGGTGAGGCATCACTGTGGCATGAAGGAAGGAAGTTACTAGCTAAGCATTGTAAAGACGTCGAGCTTATGACGTAAAACAAGCATGGTGTATTCTTTTCTTTTGTTGTTGTTTAGTTTAGGTAGTGTGATGAGTATTCATTAAACAAGTTATACTCGTATTTTTCGTAAAATTCTCAAATCTTCACTTTACGACTTGTTTAATGAATTTTTACCAGTTTTTCAGTTTGTGTATATTAATAGTTTTCGAGTTTGTCAATGAGCTTGTTTTGAGTAGCATGAGGAACTTTTGGTGATGTTCCAAGTTTGATCATTTCAACTTACGGATGTATGGTAATCACTATGCCAAAATTGTGTTTTGGCAGCACAACAAAGACATCGCTTTTTGGCAGAAGCGCTGCTATATGTTTCGCTAAAATCAATAATAAAAAACGAAAGAAAAAAGTGCTGCTATATGGGGGACCTAAGACAACGCTTTTGAAAAGCGCTGCTAAAGCGCTAAGGCAGGTGAACTATAAAAGGTGTTTTATGAAAAGCGCTGCTAAAGGGGTACCATAAGGCAGTGCTTTTGAAAAGCACTGCTAAAGGGATTTCGTACAACACGCTTTAGCCAGCGCTTTGGGAAAGCGCTACTAAAGGCCTTTCATTAATCCCACATAAGAAATCCCTTTTACCCCAAAAGCGCTGCTAAAGGAGTAACATAAGAAAACACTTTCTAAAAGCGCTGCTAAAGGTCTTTTAAAATATTAAAATTAAAATAGATTCTGATATATATCTATTTTCATTTCGACCGTTTCTATTTCGCCCTAACCCCCAAACTCTCGCGACACTGTTCTTCTTCTTCCTGTTTCCTGCAAACGCACGAAACTCCATCCGCTTTTACCATTCGTTCGTTCGTTTCCTCTGTTCGTGGCTTTTCTCCGTTCGTGGCTTTACTCCGTTCGTTCGTGGCTTTCCTCTGTTCGTGGCTTTTCCCCTGTTCGTGGTTTCCCTCCGTCCGCCATTGATGAGTTTTTGTCTGAGGTTTTTACTCTTTTTTTTCTGGTTTTCTCTACATTAATGGAATTTGTCTGAGGTTTTTCACCCCTTTAATTTTTTCCTTCTCTAATAAAATAACTCTTCATTCTTAACACGTGAGCTAATAGTCTCATTCTACACTCATTTCTCCATAACAGATCTTCTTTTTCCTATAACCTAATGCTCCTTCTGCCACCGCTTAGAACATTCTTTCCCCGAGTTCAGGTAACTTTCATTCTTCTTTTAGATCTAGTTTCGTTTTTTGCATGGCCACCCTATTTTGTGATTTAGGGTTTTAGTTTTCATTCGTTATCGATATATGGTCGTTTCATGCCTTTGGTATGCTTGAAGAAATGCTTGAATCTGACGTGGTTTGTTAATGAAAACTATGTTGTTGCAGTATTTTGAGTTTGAATATGGATTTATATTTGATTGTGTTTTGTATAATTTGTGAAATGTGCAATGAAACTCAAATTTCTATTGGAATCTTCAGAAGGATTTCTTCTACGGCTGGATTTGGTTTTTGTTTTGGAAAAATCTCGGGAGATTTTGAAATTTAGAAATCAGTGGTAATTAGTTGTTCTTTCGTACGGTATAAAATTGTGTATAATGAATGATACAATTTTCTAATTTGCAGCATATAACAAAGCTTTGGAGGATGGCTGCCATTGACAAAATTGCAATGCCAATTGATGTTCAGGATCGTAAGTTTTATTATTCTTTTCAAGATTGGTACTTTTTTGTTTCAATACCCTCCTAGTAATTTACAAGCGTTCAGTGAGCTAAACCTTGTCAATCATTTTTTTTTGTGCGGAGGAAAAACCTAACATAGATTGTCCAAATAGTTTGTGAGTTGGGAAGTAATATTGTGATTCTATTTGCTTCCCAAGCTTCTAGTAGTGTTTAGTAATTTTTAAGAACGGTACACTTGTGCTTTATTGAATTTCTTGACATATTATTTAATGTTATTGATGAGTTAAAATTAAAATGTAAGAGGTCAGGTGTTAGGGCTTGTCAAAAGCTGCATAGACCCCAAATTCAAAAGTCAATTTGGAGATTTAACTGTTGTGAGTATATTTCCCTTTCTATATTTCCAAATGATGTTCTTCTCTGCACTTTAATATTTTCAAATATTTTGGTTTTCTTTAATGTTGCTTTAAATTTCGTGTTATAGAAAATATTGTCAAAATTTGATTATTAAAAATGTTAACATATTAGGTTTTTTGATCTTTACCAACGGTTTTTGGACATTTACCAACAAATTTTTTTACCGTTGTACATGTCAAATTTCTTGTAGTGTGATCGAGTCGAAGAGATTGCAGAAGTACTTGAAGAAGATCTCCAGGATTGTCCCAAAATGTTTGAGAGGTTGGTAAGCGATTTGTTATTATAATATAGTAATGCTACTTGATAACACAAGTCATCTATGATACTTATTAATAATTTTTTTTTCTATGTGTAGTGTCCTCGGCAGCGTAATGGTATCGATTGTGGTTATTTTGTCTTGAGATTCATGAAAGAAATTATTCATTTGGAAAAAATAGAGATTCCAAACATGGAATGGATTTATATATAAGTTATGATTTATTTTAAGATTTATTATCGCATATTTCATCTAATTAATTACTTTTAACTAAATCATGCATATTATGTTAAATGTAGTATTTTGATGAATTCAAGTGTGCCACCTACTCGAAAGACAAATTGGAAGAAATAAAGGAGGATTGGTGTCAATGGTTGAAATGAGAATTTGTTAGTTTTAGAAATTGTGTTAGGTTTATGGAAGGTGTTGTATATATAGGTAATGAATATGGTGTATAAGGTTTCGAATTGATGTATGGAATTGGCGTTGTATAGTTTGTATTGAGTTATATATATGTAATGGTTATTTTGGTGTTGTATATATATATATATATATAATGGTATCAAAGGCCATGTGTTGAATGATTATGAATTTTGTTACAGGTTTAATAATTGATTTAAAAAAAAAAAGATTTTAAAAAACACTTTCATAAAAGACAGCGCTTTCTAAAAAAAACGCTGCCTAAAGGGGGGTCATGGCGTATACAAAAGACAACGCTTTTAAAAGCCCTGCTAAAGGAGGCATACGAAAGCGCTTTTCTTTGAAAAAGCGCTGCCTAAAGTGGGACCTTTAGCAGCGCTTTCAAAAGCGCTGCTAAATGGGTCCTACAAAAGCGTTTTTCTTTGGAAAAGCGCTGCTATATGGGGGTCATACTACAACGCTTTTAAAAGCACTGCTAAAGGTGGTCCTAAGGGGGACCTAAAACATCACTTTTCAAAGGAAAAAAATCGTTGTCTTTACCTTTAGCAGCGCCACCTATGGCAGCACTTTTAAACGCTGCTAAAGGAAAAAAAAAAGCGCTGCTAAAGGTCTTCTTTGGCGTAGTGAATGATTTTGTTAAGTTTTGTACACGTCCGAGGTATGTGTTTATCGCTTTCTATACTTTAGCATATTCATGATACTTAGGCTTTTTACAAACTTGCATGCCATTCATTCTTTTGTATACTTGTTCATGTTGTGAATCACTTTAGTTCCCAACCTTTTTGTGAGGTGGCTTTCCATTGTTCATATATGCGCGGAGTTCCAACTTTTTTGTTCTAACTGTATTTTATTATGTTTAATATTTTGTTTGTGTTTATTATATGAATGCATGAAAATGATCAAGGTAATTTTGTTTCATTTTGAGCACAACTACCTTAGCCAAATAGTCATTCACCTTGTGAGCGTGTGATCATTCGTAACCCCTTTGAGCTTTTTGATCCATGTTTTAATTGAACTTAATGCTTGTCTATGAGTGTTTAGTTCACTTATTTTTTATTGGATTTTATTTTTTCTTGAACCCTCAACTTTGTGTTGTTGTATGGATTTTTTCCTTGCCTTAGAAAGTAGAGAGTATTCAAATGATGGTGTGGTTGAATTCAAGTTGGGGAGAGAATAATTGTTTACTCATTGTGTTGTTTTATATGAGGATGAAAAAGAAAAGAAAAAAGAGAAAAATATGACAAAGAAAAAGAACATCCTTGAGAAAGGAAACAAAAAGAGTTCAAATAATTGTGCTAAATAAGTATTGTGTTTTGTGTAACATTTGGGATTTTGGAAGAAGTTGATTGGAATTTGGTGTTTGAACTTTTGTGAGTTGATCACTCCCTTAGGTTTAGGCAAGTTTTTGTTTCAATTACCTTTAGAAATTGCCCCTTGTTTGTTTACCCGACCACGCTATAACCTTGAAAGTCCTTGTGATTCTTGCCTTTGCATGTTCAATATGATTTTTGGATGGTTGCATAATTTAGTCTTTTGTTTGCAAGATTGTTGTGTGAGTGAAAAGTACCTCATTTTGTGTTTTTCATCTACCGATGATTGTTTTTGATAGGTGTGATTCACATTGGAACTTGTGTTGTTGAAGAATGTTCGGCATGATTTTTGTATTTTGCATTTGTTTCGCGACTATGTTATCGTTGTAGTTTAGTGGTAAGTATTTACTTTGTGTCTACCGTTTTTCATTTGAACCATACATTTGTCTCCATTTTTCAAAACCTGTTGATTCGTGATTCTTGGGATTTTACATTTGTTTCCTTGAGTTAGTTCATTCTTGTTTGAGGACAAACAATTATGTAAGTTGGGGAGAGTTTGATAAGTGTAAATTGTACCTATTTTTGTAAATAAGTTTTGTTGCACTTATCTATACTTTGTGTTAATATTGGTTGAATAAACCCCACTTTATGTGTAAATACGTTTACTTTACGTTTTCTTGTGTATATTGTGTTTTCTTATATATATCCTTGAGTTTAATTGCTTTCCATTAATTTTTGTAGGTATTTAATTAAAGGGATTTCTCCATTGTTGTATAGAGCATCTAATAAGCTTTCCAGCGCTTCCGACCGTGCGTCAATCCGAGTTACGGTTCAGAAGTTGTGGTCGCAATAAGGGGCTGTTTTGCTGTCATGTTTGCTTAGCGAGTGTGATAGCAAATGTTCGCTTAGCGAATAGCTGGCAAAGGTCCCAGCAAAGGATTCCAGAATTGGACAGAGGAGAAAGAAACCAAAGTTCGATTTGCGAACTTATTATCGAGCATTCGCTAGGAGAATAAATCGTTCGCTTAGCGAACTTCTGAAGACAGCAAGAGGCGGTTTAACTTTTTGTAGGCACTTAAGTGCCATTTTCGTGCATTCGCTTAGCGAATGGAAGGGTTCGCCTAGAGAACCTGCAAAAATCTGATTTGTATTTAATAGAATTCTGAAACTTTTTAAGGGATGGTTTTGGGGATTCTTGCTCCAACTCCATCAAACTTCACTTTTCAGTGGATTAGCTTGAAAACAACATAGAAGCTTGCACACGGTTGAATCGGGGTGGATTGATCGTCGATCGACGTTGACAAACTGCGAGATTTTTGGTTTATGTCTTTTCTTCTTTGTGTTTTTCTTCTATGTTGGGTTGTTGTATATGTATTTGTTCTGAACTCATGTATATTTGTCGCCCATGGCGTTGTATAAAACTTGCTTTACAAATCTTTATTGGTGATTGTCCCTGATTTTTGCTTTATGCACGGGGTTTGAGTTTCTTTAGAGATAATCCTCTCAAATTTCGATTAGGGATGATTATCTGTTAGTTTCTGGATTCTAGAGATAGATGTAAGAGCTAACAATCTTCAATATGCGTCGAAGCTTAATGCCTCTGTGCCTTGAGTCGCATGCGAGAGTTTCGGCGAGGGTAACACGATTGTTCTCTCAACTTTGCGTTAGACATAAACTTTGTTGTGAGCGATGTTGGGTGATATTGAGGAGTAATGTAGGTGGAGTATAACTGGTTGGTAAGTTTAAGTTTGTGAGGAGTCGGTTATGTGCATGTCGGAAAAGTTTGTCTTGCTGAAGAATGAATTTGTTTTATGTTTTAATGATTACTTTTCTGTTTTCTTGTTTTAAACCATTTTAATCCAAACTCATTAACGCGAGAGATTGTCGAACGTCATTCTTTCCCTCGAACCGATCTCTATGGACACGACATAAATCCTGGAGGGAATTCTTCCAAAAATAAATATTTTTGCTGCTTGCCCTATTCTGCAACCAACATCCCTCTCGCGAGAGGGTATTTATAGAAGCACCCCCAACGCGGGGCCAAGGTCTCTCATGTGGCCAAAGCACCTGGTCGACCAATGAGAGACTGCCGGGTGAAGGGCAAGGTGCGTGGCCCTTTTACCTGGTCCAATTGTCTCTGTGAGATCCGGGGAGACAGTTGGTCGCGCCAACTGTTAAGCGAGTGAGGGGGACATGCCCAACGGCTAGTTTCTGCCCAACGACTAGTTTTTGCCCAACGGCTAGTTCCTGGTTATTGGGCCTGGCCAATGGCTGGATTAGATTGGGCCTTGCCCTTCTGGGGGCAAAGCGCCTACCCAGTCCAAAACAGGAGCCCCCTAAGTCCTTGCTCTGGTGAAGAGTGAGGACTTAAGGTAGCCATGTAAACAGTTACCTTTGGAGTGATAGTTTTCGGGGACAAGTCCTTCACCTTTGCCAGTATAGAGGTGGTCGGTGTTTTGACCTGCCCGACCAGCCGCTGGCGCTCATGGAGCATATTTGTGAAAAGGTTGTTTTCTGTCTATCGGGCTTTTGGGAAGATGCCAGCCGGAGTGACGTTTTTTACGTCGGGGAGCTTTGACGAAGATGAGAGGTGTGTACGTTGTCTAGGAGATGCACTCGCAGGATAGCAAGAGACTTGGTGCATGTAACGTCTACCCTTGGGAATGCCAAACGAAGATTCCTTTTGGCACGTGGTGGGCATGCATCCCCTGTCAGACCTACAGCCGCCTAGGTGTCATACCCCAAATTTTGACCCCTAAGATTTCCCATCATTGTGCAAATCATCATCACAATATGGATGAACCATTATGCCTCATCAGTCTCCCCAAAGATGGGTGAGCATTCACTACAATCAAAGATTAGGGTTTCAAGCCCTCTCAGAGCCTTAGGCAAAGGATCAATCAAGGAATAGCATGATCTTCAACTTGTCTAACCTCTCAAATATCCACAAAGGATCAAGAGGATTCCCACATCAAGGATCAAGCACAATGTTAAAGCCTTCAAGGTGAATCAAGCCTCAAGATCACCAGTGTCACCAAATTAGGGTTTTGGTCGACCAGTGCCTCCAGATGGAAATTTTCCTCTGGGCATGAGTCAATGCTTCAAAGCATATTCTAATATACTCCAAGAGACCTCATGGACCCAATCATCATGTCAATTTAACCTTAGGGGATGCATTCACTAAAAATCAGGAATTAGGGTTTCTTGACCTAATTCACCCCTAAGTTGACTTTTAGGACAAATCATGACCCAAGAACTCAAGATATGATTTGAGGGTCTCCAACACACTATATTGATCCATTTGCAACAATGGATTGATCTAAGAAGCTTGATTCCTAAGTTTCAAGTTCATCAGAACCACAGTTAGGGTTTCGCGGAAAAAGTCAACTATACCTTTAACTTTTGACAAGGACATGCTCCCAAACCCTAGGACCTAATTCAATACACCCTATAACACCTATGAAATCAATCCATCATGTTTGATTTAGGTCAAGGACTTGATTTCATAGAGGATCGCACAGTTTGGAATTCATCTGATAAAAAGTCAACTGTGCACAAAAGTCAAAGTTTGACTTTTTGAGATTTTTCACAATTATGGTTCTTTAACCCTAAAATGATGTTAATGTGTGATTTGAATCAACATTCATCAATAAAAACCAAAGAAAGTGGGATAACTTGTAAAAGGGGTAACCATAAAAAACTTAGAAATTTTCTAAGTTATGGAACAAAGTGGCTAGGGTACCAACTTCCAAGGATCATAACTTTAGATCCAAACAACCATTTGGGATGATCCAAAGATGGATTTGTAGCTCTCATGGTATACTTTAAAAGTTTTAACTACACCTCACTCCAATTCCTCAAGGATTTCAAGTTATGGAATGGCCAAAATCACAAAAAGTGAAAATGTCACTTTTTTCCAACACTTAGTGAAATTTTCGCTAAGTCCAAATCTGCCATGCTTTTTTTTCCAAATGTAGGGGCATTTTTCACTCAGATCCAAAAAGTATAAAAAAAAAACTATGATCACACATATGGTGTATCATATGAGAGCTTTCCAAAATGGCCAAGAACTCCATGAAACTTCACTTGAGCCATGAGATATGACAATGCCAATGTGCCTTGCTGCAAACTGTCATGGCAAGGAAGATTTGTGCATTTTGCTCGATTTGAGAAATTTTTGAAAAAGACAAACAAGTTTATCCATCTGAACACCTTAGGGAGGGACCAAGGAGGGACAAACACTGATCCATAAGCCTCCCAAGTCTTTGAAACCAAAAGTAGCATGCCAAACCTATAAATGCCTAAAAGGGGGACAAGACTCCAATTTTGTTTTGGAGAATTCAATGGATACACCAAGGTGGCATGGACTGAACCTTTTCCAAATAAATGAGTCAAGGATAAGATCTGAACTAGGGAACCACAACTCTGTGCTCTAACCTCTAGTCAATGGCTAGAGGAGACTTGGATTCCCATTGATCAACATTGGCCAAACCTCTGCTGCAGTTGCCATTCACTATTGCAGCCAAAACAAACTTGCTCTACTATAAATAGAGCTCATTTATGATCAGTTTGAGTACACCAAAGCCATCAAACAGATGCTTTCCTCAAAATCTCCTTCTCACTTCCAATTTTGCCTTCTAAGGCAAGTCACTATCGGGTTTTGAGTTTGAGAGCAATTCCAACCAAACCAATCACACAGACACCTCATAAACATCATATAGAAGTGATCCAAACACTCACATAACATCTGTAACACTAAAATCACAAAATCACTTGCCAACTGCTCAAGTTCTTGACAGATATGCAGTTGAGGTACCATCTCAAGTTTTAGCTTGTTTCAAACCACTCCAAGCATTCAGACACATCACTTGGCACCTAAGGAAGCTGTGCAAATAATTGGAACCAGCTTGCAACACCTCTAACACAAAACACGATCACCAGCTGCAAGAGGTAAGCCTGAGCTCTTCTAACTCTATGATCCATGCATATTTTACTGCACAATAATTTGGCCATATGTTCATAATCATGCATAGAGTGTTTACCCTCAATCAATTGCTTTGTTTGAATTGTGTATGGAATTTCTGAGCCTTCATGAAAATTTTAGGGTTCTTGAGGTTTCTCTTTGATTTCTTATTCCGTGCTTAAAATAAATGAATTTAAAGACCATAGACATGATCGTGAGGTGAAAACGAGCAGATTGATATGTGATTTGTGTGATTTCATCAAGTATTTAGTGAGATTAGAGAGAAAACACAAATCTGCAGAAACAGAGGGTGGCGCGTGTTCTTGGCGCCATTTTTTGAATGTTTAAATATTTGAATTTTGTGATTTTATTTAATTGATTCAAAAATTAATTTCTCTCTGAGTTTTAATGATTTTGAGTTGATTCTTTTTTTAATAATTCACAAAAATATTAAAATATTTTATTTTACCAAAAAATACCAAAAATATTAATTATTTCATATACTTGATATTTTTTGCAAGGAATTAATATTTTATTTGTTTTTCAACATTTAAAATATGTTTTCTCCCTTGATTTTCCAAATTTAAATGGTTTCCAATCATTTTGTGGATAGAAACATGATTTTTGAAACATTAATCAAAGATCACAATTTGTTTTCACACATGTTTAACAATTTTGATCATTTTAATTGAATTTTTTATTCAATTAAAATATATTTTGAAAACAAATTAGGTTTTTGATTAATTCAACCCTCATCAAACTTTTTTCAAACACTTGGGCCTCTAATAGAGTGTAAGACCCAATCCCTTTTTAATCAAAATGATTTTGGCCTCAGATATTGTATAAGTCCCGACACGAAAAAATCACTGCGCGATCGCCAGGTTAAAATCTCCTGGGCCTCTCTTTGATCTATAAGACCCATTTCTTTTCTTAAAAACTCTTTGGGCCTATAATAGAGTGCAAGACCTAACCCTTGTCGTACAAAAACCATTTTTGGGCATCAGATATTGTATAAGTCGCGACACGATAAAAAATCTCGGCACGATCGCCAGTTTAAAATCACTTGAGCCTCTCCTTGAGTTGTAAGCTCCATCACTTGTACAAAAATAATCTTTGGGCGTCTAATAGAGTGTAAGACCCAACCCATTTTTGAAACTAGAACAATTTTGGGCCTCATATATTGTATAAGTCCATCTGTACAGTTTTCAAAACAACGGTACAATCATCGTTAAAACTTGGGCCTCTCCTTGAGCGTTAAGCCCCAACAATCTTTTCAAAGCACTTTCTCCTTTGATTTTGAATATAATATTGTTATCAAAGTTTTCTTTGTTGAACAAACTAACAAAATAGCATGGAAGCTCTACAATAGGTGTAGCACCTCAAAATTTGCCCTCTTGCTTTTAGCTTTTACTAGCTTATGCTGCATTGCATTTTGGCATAATCATCCTTTGCATTTTATTGGTTCTCTGGCATGGGATCATGGTGTCTAAACCAATTCCAAGGAGCCTAGAGCCTCAAAGGGTCTTAATTCCATCATCACCTTATCATATGATCAAGCTTGACAAGAGAATGCAAGGGAATCACATCATCCTAATCAGTGCAAAATTAGGGTTTTTGGAATTCTTGAGTAGAATTCCCCAATGGGCAAGATCCTTGAGCTTTTATTACCTCCAAATTTCATATACCATCTTTGTTAGAAAGGATATACATCATATTCAGAAGAATTTAGATTTGGAGGATGTGTTATTTTCTCCTAGACTAAGGGTTTGAAACTAGGGTTTATCATGAAATCAGTTTATTTCTGATTTCTTGGGCTAGACTTGATCTCATAGTATTCTACATGGCCTCAAGGGTCTAAGGATGGAAGATTGCTCATTGGTTCATTTCAGAAGAGGTTCAATTGGTCAGTTGCTAGAATCAAGAAATTGGGGGAAAAGTCAACTGTGCAGTGGAAAAAGTCAACTCCTGACTTTTTAGGTCAAATTCATGAAATTCAAGTTACATATGTTCATTGGACAAGATTTAATCATGAAATGATGGAGGAATCATGAAAAATCAAGAAGTGTACAAAGTTTCCATTTTTAGAAACTTAGGGTTTCCAAAAATGGCAAGTTTTGTACCATTTTGCACTACACTTTAAGGCATTCTTTCTTCATGATAAAAGCTTCAAACTTCAGGTCCAAGTTGAGCCAATAAAAGATCATATTCCAAGCTTCAAATCCATATAAAGAACTCTTCAATTGGATCAAAATTGAGAGAGTTATGATCAATTAAAGTGGAGCAAAATCAAGGCAAATTCCAAGTCATGGCAAGGCAAGTTCAGGCCTCCAGGCCATAATTTCATCAAACACTTGGCGTGCCAAATGTCAAGCTGGTTTTCTCCATCAAGAAGGCTTCAAATAAAAAAAATTTTAACATCAAAGATGTTCATCTCCATGTCCTCTTTAACTTTGATGTTGGACATTTTTTCATTTGAACAAGTTATAGAGGTCATACGAGGGCTCAAACATGGTGGTCTCACACTGAAAATTCATAGACACCAAGGCCTTGCTTGCAGCCCAAGTCACACACCCATACACCAATTGTGATTTCTTGTTCTCCAAGCATTTCCACCTTTGGATGTTAAAGTTCACCTTGGGATTGATACCGAGTTGGTTCTAATTAACCGAGTTAACCACCTTGACTCGGTGAGTTGAGTCTAACTAACTCCGACCCTAGCTCTAAACCCAAAGCTAAGTCCAAAGCTAATCCCAAACCTCCCACACTCCAAACCTAAAGTCTATATAAGAAATCCTTCACTCATTTTCAAGGGATTCACCATTATACACCATTTTTCACCAAATTTCTCACATCTTCATCTCAATTCTCTCTTCCAAACCCTCACAAAAAGCTCTTATTTCTTGAAGGATAATCACTTTTCACATTGAAAAGTGATTAATTCTTGAGCTCAAACTCCATCATTTGGCTTTCTTTGGTTGGATTTCTAGAAGTTCAGATTATTCTACTTCAATCCAAGGGTTTCACACCATTTATTTTGGTGCAAGTTCGATCTCGGTGATTTTTCGCGACTTTGCTCGGTTTCGACGTGTTTCGGCTACTAATCGTGGAATCTCTGGTTTTCTTTAATTTTCTGCACCAAGATCACTTTGCAACAATTACCAAAGCAAATCTCCACTTTGTAGGTTGGGTTTCCTCAAATCTATACTTGATTTAGCTTATTCGCAACTTATTCGATGTAGATTTTTGGTATTTTTGATTTGGATCCACGACGCTTGAATTTGATTCTTGATGTTGTTGATTATTGGATTCAATTGATGCTTGATGACTGTAATTCCATGTAATTTAGTGATAAATTGATTGCATGTTCATTTAGAAGTTTGGAGAAGTGATTTGCTGTTGAAAAGTGCTTTTGAAACTGGTTTTTTTGGCCACTGACCCAGAGTAACCGGTTAACAACAGTTTGTTAATCGGTTAACATGTGTATTTTTTGTGTAAACTGTCTGATTTTTAACTAAGTAACCGGTTACTCTGGGACAGAATGTGTATTTTTGTGCATTTTCTTGTTTGTTTGAGATCCTTTTCATACCTAAACTTCATGGATTAATATGTTGATGATTGGTGGACTATTCTTGATCTATTTCACTTCACACTATTGCATGAGCATGATTTTTCGACACGCGGTTCTTGATTGTTAATCGATGAATGTTTATGTTCGCGTTGTTGATTAATTGATGTCATGATCACATGATGCACACCCATTGAGCTTGTTAATTGTTAATTGATGCTTGTGTTGCTGGAATTGTTATGTGCATGTTCGTTTGTTTTCTATTTCAATAGGTGCACATTTGTTTTAATTTGTTCACATGCTTAATAATGTGTATTCTCTTACAATGTGCATTATTCCGTGGTGATTTCAAGAATTGTTTGATAAGCATCTTATGCTTTCTTTGTTCAATCTCTGTCATCCTCTTTGAGTTCTTAACTTAGATTCCATCTTTGAAGTAAGTTAGAACTCACGCTTCTTCTCTTTTCTTTTAGAGGTAGGTTTCCATACCACACTTAATCATTAGGAACATCCATATATGATAACTTTAGGGTTTGAGTCTTAGTCTCCCTCATTAGATTTTACCTTTCTCAACCTTTGAGTCTATTTTCTTCTCATCTCAAAACAAAAGCAAAAACATTTAATAAAGGCATAATGTGTATTGTATTTGAGCCTTTCATGTGAGAATGAGATAGTGAGGGGTCTTCTCTCACTTTCTTAGAATGTTTAGCATACGTCCCGTCTTGGGTCGATATGCGAGGCATTCGATCCTACGTGAAGGACTTAAATACAATATGCGTTGTAAACACACCAATAATCAAGACACTTCTTCTTAAAAAATATAAAAACAAGCAAGTTCTCTTCTCATCTCTTCACTCCTTCCTTAAGGACTCGTCATGTCCGTTCTACCGCAAACAGGTAACGCCTAAGTCTCCATACAGCGAGCTGCAACACCTAACTGTTGGGACACACACTCTGACGTTTCCATTAAAAAACACAAAAAAAGTAACCCTTGTTTAGCCGAACTACATTTGCTCTGATTCTTCTTTCTCGACTGATTGAAGATACGTAGCCACAAGATGCGATATCTCGACGAGCAACCTTCCCCGTAGTTCGTCGAACTACGTTGACTCTGACTTTCCCATTGCACTGAGGGAATACGTAGGCCTAGGACTCCGAGGACGTCCTATCGAGTCACTTCTTTTTCTTTTCTTCTTCGTGTCTCTGTTCTTTTCCGTTCCCGTTCCTTTTCCTTTCCAGTAGCAGCATGCTCCAGACGATGACACCCTTTGATCGAAACAGCAAGCGTGGATCCCATCGGGTACGATGGACGCGTGGGGGTGCTAATACCTTCCTCTCACGTAACCGACTCCCGAACCTAACTCTCTTGGTAGCAAGACCATGCTCTTTCCTTCCCTCAAGTTTATGCAGTGTTTCCTTTCCCTCTCTTCGGATAAATACACATTGCTGGCGACTCTGTTTCCCTGCCACTTTCGCGTTTGTACCTGGATGAAAATCCCGGGAGCGACAGCTGGCGACTCTGCTGGGGACTCTGGTTCCCTAAGCAGGTCAATCCTAGCGCTTGTCTATTTTTGTTTCATTGGGTGTTTTTATGGAGCTGTAGTGCTGTTTTTTTGCTGTTTTACTGTATTGCTATTTATAGTATTATTGTTTTACTGTATCTTGTTGTATTACTGTATTTACCGCATTTAATGCATTACATTTTATTATTGTACTGGACTGTGTTGTGCTGGTTTTCTGTTTGGCGGGATGGGTATTCTGAGAGATAAGCTCATTACACAGGCTTGAGCACATACATAGGATTAGAGTGGAAAGTAGTGTGGCCTACGTAGCATCTTGTTATGTATGGTTTATATAAAATCTACAACCAGACGATGTTTTCTTGGGAGATGTTCTGATTTGTGCGTCTTGTGCATTTCGGGGTGTTGACCTAGGAAGCTGTCGACTCTGGTGACCGATCATTGAGGACCTTAGTGGAAACATCCCTCTTTAGTGGTGACAGTGGCAGACCACATTTTGTGGCAAACCCATTCGCACACGAGGGCCCACTTTAGAACTTGCATAGGATGGCCTTTATTTTGTGGTGAATCAGATGAAGATCTTTTTGTTTGGAGATAGCATTGTATCCTACGGGCTGAATGTGCTATTGCTTCTCATTCCGGGATTCGAATCTGAGGATCCTACCTTTTAGAACCCACCTATGAGAGGGGCGGGTTGTTTACAGATTTAGAGGTAACTGTAACCTTCATCATACCTGGTATTCTGGTTCTCTTATCAGTGCGGACTTATTAGCCTGGTATTCTAGTATTCTGGTTATTCGGATATTCTGGTATTCCGGTATTCTCTTCAGAGCAGACCTTTGAACTTATCCATTCAGCAACACAGTAGTACAGAGCTTTATGGAAGCCTTGATCCCATGCCTGTTGCATCTGCATCATCATTTTCGCATACATGTTCTTGTATTTCCAAGGGATACTAACTTTGAGACTTGCTGCTGAGCATTTCTATCCATTTCTTGTCGTTTGTAAGAAAAATATTTGAATCAAAGCATAATGATTCCTGTTGCACCCCAAAATTTTCCCTCCTTACTTTAGTACTAACTGGCTTATGTTTCATTTCATTGTGCATTATCATGTGTGCATATCATTGGTTCTTAGCATGGGGTCAAGGTGCCTGAGGCAAGTTCAAGAGGAGAAGATGTTCTTCAAAGGGTCAAGCAAGAGAGTTCAAGTGGATCACTTTCTCCTAACCAGTGCAGAAATTAGGGTTTTGAGATTCTTGGGTTTATTGCTCCAATGGGCAAGCTCCTTGGGTTTTTATCATCACCAAATGGCATGTCTTATCTTTGCTGGAGAGGATACACATCATATTCAGAGGAATTTGGATTTGGAGACTGTGCTATTTCCTCCTAGACTGAGGGTACCAAAATTAGGGTTTGCTATAAAGTCAGTTTATTTCTGATTTTTTGGGCATGATTTGATTCCATGGTATTCCTTGGGTCCCTAAGTATCTTGGAATGGAAGTTTGTCCATCAGTTTGGTTCAGGAGAAGTTCAATTGGCCAATGGATTGGGAATCTGGTGAATTGGGTAAAAGTCAACAGTGAGAGGGGAAGTCAACTGTGGAATTTTGAGGTTCTCTCCAGGGTTTTCAAGGTCTCACATCCTCATATGGTCTTCAAGAGTCAAATTTCATGCCATTTATCAAGAATCAAGGGTTGGTACAAATGTTACTAAATATGGAAATGACCTATAATTTGAAAGTTTCCTTTTTGGGCAAGTTCTTACACTACATTCAACTTGACTTTTCACCATCAAGAAAGCTTCAAATTAATTTTCCCCAAACATGAAAGTTGAAGATCTTTTTCTCCTCTTTCCAACAAGTACTAGTGGGTCTCCATATCATTTGTGAAACTCAAGTTATGACCAAAAGAAGACAAAGTGGTTTTTAGGGTTCCATTTTCACAACTTTTGCACTTTGGGACATATGGACCTATAATTGATTCCATTGCTTCAAGGCACATTCCAACATCAAAGAACAATCCCTGAGGAGCATTTTTGGCCTTTAAATCAAGAAGTTTCATGGTTTATTCATCACTTATTCTCCATTATGCAAAATTGCCAAATTATTTAAAACTCATGAACCAAGGCATCTCAAGGCCCAAATCAAATTCAGGTGTGATTAGCAATTGAAACTTAAGTGATCCATCATGAAATATTTGGATATCCATGCATGGAGGAGGGTGTATGTCACATTATTCAAATTTCCAAATTTGCCCAAAACTCATTAAGTGAAGAATTACCAAGGCCCAAGTGATCATCAGTGGTTTAACCTAGCCTATTTAAACTTACTCATGCTAGGGTTGAAGGAGGGGACACATGATTTCAAGGAGAAAAGAAGCTTGAACCCTAAAAACTTGGATTATTCGTATCTCATAATTCACAAGGTTTCTTCACAAAATTCTTCCACAAACTTCATTCTGGGGATCCATAGAGCACAAACCAATCATCCTTTGAAGCTAACAGTGAAGATACGTGTTGCACCATCTCAGGTTAGTGATATTTTGATGGTCATAAAACTCTCTTTTTAAATACGCATAACATTGTGTGGCATCCATGGATCATGCTGATATAATTTGTTTTTATTTTAGACGTGTATTATGTGCATATGGTGAAGTTTAAGTTTTGGACCCACACTTTGTTTTGTTCGAATCTCTTTGTGTGTTGATCATTTGCGAATTTTGATTGGATATTTGTGATCCTGACAAAATTCTGGACAAAATGGTATATGCATTTACGTTTTCTGGGTTCTTTTAAGTTGCAGGTGGTCGTGGACGGTGGCGGAACCCTAGCTCCGGCGGCTAGTGAGGGTTCCGGCGAAGGGAGAGGCTGGAGGTAGAAGACAAGTCCTCAGCCGTTGATGTGGTTGATCGTGTGGCCCTCATGCTGCCACGCGTTTTAAGTTTTATTTTTTTTCTGATTTTTATTTTATGTTCATGTGTTTATTACCCCCACATTACTTACCGTGTGCCTCCAAATCATTGCCACTCATCTCACTTACCTTTGATTTTTGTTGACTAATGCCATGCGTTGATATGATCTAGTGGATGTTACCACGCCAACACATTAAATTCTCGTGTGACCTTCACGTGTGATTTTTTTTTTTTTTATTTTATTTTATTTCTGAATAATCATGTGTGCGCGTGCGTATCATTATTATTGTGTGCATGAGATCTGAACCACTAATCATAGCTACTTGGTGATTGTGTTGACTAAGTAATGAACGCAGGATTGATCCAATGGTGATGGTGAGTCAACTGGATTGACTGAAGCCCACGACGCCTTTTTTTTGGTTTTATTTTATTTTTTGATGGATTTTAATATTGGGCTTGCTATTCACACACCCCCTTTAGCCCACTTGTCATTTTCAACGTATCTGAGCTTGCTGCATACACCCGCAAGTTTATTTCTTTATTTTATTTTTTATTTATTTATTACATTTTCATTTTTAATTATTAAAAATAGTTAATTGCATTAAAAAATCCCTAAAAAATTCATCTATTATATTTATAATTTTATAAAATTTTATTTTATTATTTTATTTTATTTTTATCATCTGAATTAATTATTTTAATAATTTCTTTCTTGTATTTGTTTCATCATGCATACTATGCCTTGTCTATTTTATTTCTCATTACCCATAAATTGTTTTGAACTCATTTTTTTGCATTCATTCATCAACACATTGAATTGCATTAAAATATTTTTCTCTCATTTTTAAAATCATTTCATATTGCATTTTAGTCCTCCTTTTTTGTACATTGAACCATATTTCTCATCTGAATTTGCATAATTGTTTGGGTGACTTTTATTTTGAATTTTTGCAGGAGTTTTAGATATGTTGTTTGTTTCTGGTTGAGCAATATTGATAATTAATTTGGAAATTTTATAAGATGTTTCACTAATTATGTGACTTCTCTTTATGTGAGATCTTCTTATATGCACATCCTTGATCATGTCTGATTACTTGTTTGAGAAGGCACTTGTGCCATTGCTTGGGGGTTGTTTCTTTGATTTCTTAATTCATGTTTGAATCACTGTAGGCCACTTGATTGCCATTATATGTCATTGCTTGGGTTCCATTTGTCTCATTTCTTTTTGTACTAACCTTTTATGCAGGAGCTAAGGTAAGTCATTTGAAGGCGTGGATAGTTTTCCATGTCCACTCTTACTCTTTTTGTCTCTCATCTTTTCTTTTCTTTAGGCTTAGGTTGTCATCAAACCTCACTAACCGTAGGTCACCCATGCATGATAACATTAGGACTCTTAGTTCCCCTTTAGAGTTTCCTTTGTGTCTTCTCTCTTCTCATCTCAAAACTTCTTGAAAATACTTAATAAGCATAAAGTGTAATGCGCACGAGCCTTAAGCGTGGGGAATGAGAAATGAGGGGCTTCCTCTCATCTTTCTAGAGTGCTTAGCGTGCGTCCTGTCTTGGGACGATGCATTAAGTATTCGCCCCTGTGCCCTAGACTTTGGTGCAATGCAAGTTATGAACTAACTCAAGTCACTTCTGTCCTAAAAAATACAAACAAACTTCAAACCTTTTTGTCCTTCAGGATTGTCAAACTAAAGGCTATTTTCAAAAAGGGTACGTTACTTTCCGTCTGAGACGCAAACAGGCATCGACCCTAACTGCCGGACGTGAACTTAACGTCGCTCATAAAAAACACAAAAAGAACTTGGTCCGAACTACGTTGACTCTGAATCCCCCATTGCACAAAGGGGGCATGTAGGCCTAGAACGTCGACGTCCTACCGAGTCTGTCTTTGTCTTTCCCTCTCCCATCTTAGCACAACCATAGATGATAGGATAAATCACCCTTAGAATAGACAACAAGAGTGGATCCCATCGAGTACGATGGACGCGTGGGATGCTAGCACCTTCCCCTCGCGTAACCGACTCCCGAACCCAGGCTATGGTTGCGATGACCATTCCTTTCCCTCTTCCTCAGGTTTATGCGGTGTTCTCTTTCCCTCTCTCGGGATAAATTTACATGGCTGGCGACTCTATTTTTTCCGCGCCACTCTCGCGTTTGTACCTGGATGAAAATCCTGGGAGCGACAATTCCTTGGAAATATTCGAACATGGCATTCTGCATTGCATTCTCATATTCATATGCATAACAGGTGTTTCGGGGCAGATTTCTCATTCTGACTTGGTATTATCTTAAGGACAGCCAGCTTGACCTACCACCACTACTCGACCTGTGATAATCAGAGGATAGCCATGGAAAAACTCAGTGAAGAAATGAACGAAATGAAGGTTCAGATGGGGCAGTTTATGGGGAAGATGCAAGCTTTGGTTGAAGACCAGAAAGTGCTGAAGGAAGAGGTCAACCAACTGAAGACTCAGATGAGTCTGGTTATGGAGGTCGTGAGAGGTGTGTTAAGCAAAGATAATACTCTCATGCCTGAAGTTGCGGCTGGAATTGTCTCTCCTCCACTATTTAAGGGATCCCTCCCAAAAAGTGAGCAGATTGCCACTGTGACCGTCCCGACTGTATCTCAACAGCAAAATCAGGCTCCTCACCAATATCAGCCAAGGCCTAAGCAGAATAGGCATTTTGAGACTCCACCAGTGCCATATTCTCAGCTATTCCAGCATCTCATTCAGTTGCAACTGGTACAGAAAAGGACTTTGGCTCCTCTCTCTGGTACTCCCCCACCAGGTTATGACGCAAGAGTCCATTGTGACTTCCACTCTGGTGCGCTGGGGAATAATGTGGAAAATTGTAAGGCCTTTCAGCATGCCGTATAGGATTTGGTTGATTCGAGGGAAATTGAATTCACGTCGGGCGGCGTAAGCATACAAGGTGGTCCTACTCTAGCTGTTGAAAAAGAAGTGGATATCTCTGTTAACTCTCCTAAAGCTGCTTCAAGTCAGGGGCATTGCTTGCAATCCTTGAACTTAGAATCCCCACGTCCACAACTGCTGCCTATTCCTTGATTAAGTCTGAGGGGAAAAGCTCCTGAGCCAGAGGAATACGCAAATCAGAATCAACAGCAGAATAGTTCTCAAGCGGGTCGACGGAAGCCAAGAAACAAGCAGTTTGCTGTACTACCAAAGTTATATGATCAAATATTGCCAGAGTTGGTTAAAAGAGGGTTGATTGTGCCAAGGAAACCTGATCTGATCATTCCTCCATATCCACCAGGGTTTAATGCCAATGCTCGATGTGAGTACCATGCTGGGGCACGGGGGCATTCAACTGAGGATTGTAAGGAGCTCCCACACGAAGTGCAAAAGCTGATTGATGCAGGGGTCATTACCTTCACTGCAGATGGTATGCATTTCAAATGAAGCCTCCCTTATCAAAGTGAGCACTCGAGGCTGCGAAGACATCATTAGAAGTAATAAGTCCAGATGGAGTCAAGTCTCCTCAACAATGGTAATCATCAGCTTTCTTTACTGTATTTTCATATGTAGCTTTCATTTGTTTGTTTAAACAGCGTTTGCATGAAAAACTTGTTTGTGTTTTGAATGTTGATTCTAATGCAATAAATGTGTTGTTCTTGAAGTAGTTTACTTTTATGCACTCATATCATGTTTATATGCACTGCAATACCAACTTTCTTGTCTAGAACTCTTGAGGGAGGATTATGAGATGAAAACGCAAAATCTCTGGTTGTGTGCTTATGGATAAAACCCTGTTGAGGATGTACATGCATTGTTTCAAATCCCTAAACACTGGAGATATAAGGGAGATAGACCCCCGTTAACCCCTTTAAGCCTCGAAGTAGGAGTTTCTTTCGTACGAAAAAACCCTCACACTTAACCCAGGGGCAGATTAGGCGTCAGTTAATTTGACCGAGCTTTCAAATTTCAAAAGGAATGTGCATCAGAGGATCCATTACCTTTATCCCCTCACACATCAGGAGGTCAAGAGATGTGAAACCACAATGGTTATCCATTAACAATCAAGGAGTGAGGCAGTCACAACCCTTTCAAACAAGTCAGACAATCCAGTGTCACACGATTTGTTCAAAAAAAAGGAAAGAAAGAAAGCCCGTTAAGTCGAAACTTGAAAACAAGCGACTTAGGCAAAAGTTAGGGCATCCCGCTGGACTTCAAAACCGAAAAACTCAAAAGAGTCAGTCCAGGCAAAAACTAGGGATAAAAAAGCAAAAGAACGAAAAGCGAAAAGCGAAAAGGATTACAAAAGAAAAATCCTCAAACAAGAACAAATTCGTGTGGCTGCAGACACAAAAGACAAAAAGGGGTGACTGTTGCTCTGAAACCTCATTAGGTGTTAAACCATCAGTTGCATGGGTTCCTTAAAGATCACAAAATCTTTTTGAGAGATGAGCGCTTGTGCCAAATTAGCTGAATGTAGGACTGGAGAACATCACGAAGAGTGGGTGGGCACCAATAAACTTTGAGCCTTAAATCCTTTTTTCTCAAAACCGCGAACCAGGCCACGATACAACCCTCAAAAGTCCTAATTGAAACAGGGTTTAGTCCGAAGGCGTACTTTAACGAGATAGCGTTCCTGACTCCTATGAGTTGTGCTAATAAGATTTTTGTTGGTATTGCATGTGCGTATTGTTTTCCATTCAAAAATAAATGTTGCATCCCAGCTAGTGATTCGTTCACGAGGCTTGGCGACGCACTTTCAATAAAACTTTAGGTTAACACGAGTGTTGCATTAGAATTGTCATTCTCATAATAAACATTTTCTGCTTACATGTGTTTGACATCAAAGAAGCTTATACAATGAACGTCAGTCGAGAAGCTCGATCATGCCAAGTTGAGATGGTAAAAACTCCGAAGGATAGTCATGTCAAGGGGTATGTGGCCAAGAGAATGTGCGCAGCCTGGGGGTTCCCGATTAATGGTGATAAGATGCAGCCAATCTGGAGCAGTCACATTGAAAACTCTCCCTAAAGTAGCCAAACAGGGGCAATCAGGTCGATTTGACAAATCTCTGTAAGATCAGTTAGGGGCAAAGTTTCATCAAGACTTAGGGCAGGCCACCTCTAAAGCATAAGAAGTTGGCCACTCCTGAAGACGATTAATTGAAAACACCTACTCAAGGTTCAAAATACTGGGGCAGAGTATTTTCAAGTCATTACAAATCCTTTCGAGGTAATTTACTTCAGGGATTATAAAGTATGGGGCAGTTACGTTGAGATCTGATAAATCTCTCCAAGAGTTTGAGGACCCTGGGGCAGTGTGAATGCCTAGTCTTCTATAAAATCCTCTTGAGATGATTTCTTCCTTTAGACCTGGTGGTCTGGGGCAAGTGGAGAGTTCAAAAGGCAGTTTATGAACATAGAAACGATTCAGTTTATCATATGGCTGCAGGGTAAAAACTTTTTTCCCCAGTAGAGCTTACTCTTCCCTGTAAGTGTACAGGGGATTGTGTCCCCAACCGTAGTCATGGTTGATCTATTACTCCCCGGCAAGTAGTCAGGAGTGGATTATTTCAAGGATAGGAAACGTATGTTTCACTAGCAGTTGTGTGCTCTAATCCCCAGCAGGGTAAGGTGAATTGTTTCCTCAGCAGAAATTACCTCTCCAGCCAGAGTACAGAGGAGTATATCCCAAGCTAGAGTGGTGGTTGGTCCATTACTCTCTTAGCAAATAAGCCAGAAGTTGATACGTCTGTATCCCCAGCAAGAGACTGGTGGAGTATCTTATTTGGACAAATATGTTATTTCCCTATAGAGTCTAAACACCTATCTTCCTCAGCTAATCAGGAAATGTTTTCTCACCAACAATGGTTTGGTCTGATCCCCAGCAGAGGATTAATCTTGGTGGTATCCCCTAGCAGAGCTGATGTTATCAATCAACATTCCCCAAGCAGATTTGCTGGTGTTGGCTGATATTCCCCAACAGGATAAAGTTAAGAGCATCTCCCAACAGCAGGGTAAGTTCAGTAATACCCAAAGCAGGATTCGGTATTATTGCCTTATTCTCCCAAGCAGAGTGTGGTGGTGATCCTCTCAGTGGTTTGTTCAACAGCGGTTGATATTCCCAGCAGGTCTTAAGTCCAATCGTTATTGGCATTCTTTCGGATTCAGGTAGAAGTCATTGGTAATCCTCAGCGGAGAGCATTTCTCTTTGGGTTCCACTTCAATAGTTTTCATCCATCTCCAACAGAGTGGAAGTTCTCTCATAGTTTTCATCTCCAGCAGAGTTTGGGACCAGGAAGTCGTTCAGTGAAATCTTCCTCCCCAGGATCTCTTAATTTAGTGGACAACTTAGTTTGTCATCCCCAGTGGAGCCGCCTTGGTCTTCAGCATTTATTTTGCTGAGACGCCTCTTTTGCATTGCATAAGCATGTTTGCATGGCAACTTCCCAAACGCGTAGCATTTCCATTTCGTATGGAGCATTACGCCATAGAAGTTCAAACATATGCATTCGAAGCATAAGCCAGGTTTGAGCTCTTTACTAGTATATTTCCCCAGCAGAAAGAGATGACATTCAAGAGATGACACAAACAAAGTAACCCTTGTTGAGCCGAACTACGTTTTCTCTGATTCTTCTTTCTCGACTGATTGAAGATACGTAGGCACGAGATGCGATATCACGACGAGTAACCTTCCCCGTAGTCTGTCGAACTACGTTGACTCTGACTTTCCCATTGCACTGAGGGAATACGTAGGCCTAGGACTCCGAGGACATCCTATCGAGTCACTTCTTTTTCTTTTCTTCTTCGTTTCTCTGTTCTTTTCTGTTCCCGTTCCTTTTCCTTTCCAGTAGCAGCGGAGCTCCAGACGACGACACCCTTTGATCGAAACAGCAAGCGTGGATCCCATCGGGTACGATGGACGCGTGGGGGTGCTAATACCTTCCTCTCGCGTAACCGACTCCCGAACCCAGTTCTCTTGGTCGCAAGACCATGCTCTTTCCTTCCCTCAGGTTTATGCAGTGTTTCCTTTCCCTCTCTTGGGATAAATACACATTGCTGGCGACTCTGTTTCCCTGCCACTTTCGCATTTGTACCTGGATGAAAATCCCGGGAGCGACAATGGGTAAGTGTTTATCCGCTTTCATTTATCGCTTTCATATGTATATAACTGTATTGTGGGGCTATTTCACTGTAAGTCTTATTTCACATCCTTTTATATACTCGTCAAATATCAAACTGTGTAATACTAGTATAGTTATTTAGAGTTTTCCCCGGCAACTACGTCTAGAACTAGGTAAAACAGTTGGTCACTCTTAAATACAAACAAAACTAGATCCCCCTTAGGATTACCAGACATAGTCTTCCCTCCTCTTGGGGTTAAATAATATGGAACAAAGAGAAAGGCAGCATTCTCGGTGAACCATTTCTCAGACTGTCACTCTTAAAAATTGTCAAAGAAACTCTACTCCCCAGAGTTGATCTATTCTCTGTGAATAGCATCTCTGGATTTTCTTCCAAATTCAAGAACTTTCCTGGAATGATCTCTTCTTGATGAATTGCATTTCTTGAACTTCTCTTGGTTTGGGGACCCACAGGCTTCCTAAAAGCATCCCCGCCTCCTCTTGGGCGTTGTACAATGACCCTTCGGCTTCTTAGAAGTTCTCATGCCTTCTCTTGGGCTTAATACAAGGACCCTGATGACCTCTTAAAGGTATAAGACATAACTTAGTCATCCTTTGCTAGAGCAGTCTTTCCAGTGTCAAACCTCTGGCCACTTTAGGGTTGATACTCATCCCTTAATACCCGTGCCTCCTCTTGGGCATTGTATAAAAGATAAAACTCTAGACTTGGACAGTCTAAACCCCCATGAGTCTCAAAGACATTCTCAAGTTCCTTTCAAATATAGGAGAAAACACTGAAACCCGGTCTCTCTTATGATAGTTCCCCCCACCCTTTTGCCTGCCTATGGATCTAATCCCCAGCTGTAACGCCGCCTCCTCTTGGGCTTTGTACAATGATCCTCCCCAATGGAGTTAACCTTTTCAGACTCTCTTGTTGAGTCAATCCCCTTTTAGCCTTCATCTCAGGCTTCGTATGAGACACTAAAACACTCTTTTGTTGAGTATAAAAGACTCTCTTGTTGAGTCACTTCCCTTTTAGCCTCCATCTCGGGCTTCGTACGAGATACTAAAAACACTCTCTTGTTGAGTATAAAAGACTCTCTTGTTGAGTCAATAACCTTTTAACCTCCATCTCGGGCTTCGTACGAGATACTAAAAAGACTCTCTTGTTGAGTATAAAAGACTCTCTTGTTGAGTCAATAACCTTTTAGCCTCCATCTCGGGCTTCGTACGAGATACTAAATCACTCTCTCGTTGAGTATAAAAGACTCTCATGTTGAGTCAATCACCCGTCAAATAGACTCTCTTGTTGAGTCAGACCCTTTTTTTAGCCTCTGTCTTGGGCTTCATACAAGACACATAAAAGCACTCTCTTGTTGAGTCATTCACTTGTTAGCACTCTCTTGTTGAGTCAACCCTTTTAGCCTCTATCTCGGGCTTCGTACGAGATAAATAAAAAACACCCTCTTGTTGGGTCAATAGCCTCCTCTTAGGCTTTGAATAGAGAAATCCCCAGTTGAGTCAATCAACCTTTTAGCATCCAATTTGGGCCTTGCTCACAACAACATCAACAACTCCTCTTTAGAGATAACAAATTCTCTCCCATCCAGAACCCTTTTAGCTTCACATCTTGGGCTTTAAACAAGATACAAATCACCTTTAGCTTTATGTCTTAGGCTTTGAATAAGACACCAAAACAACCTTTTTCCTCCCTTAGAATAGGGGGAACTACGATCGCTCTGATTTCCCTGTTTCATTAAACGGGAATACGTAGGCATAAGATTGAATAATCTTAGCGAGCACACTAATCAAAAACCCAAAATCCCGTATCTCCATCAAATCAACCCCAAAGCATCAAATCTAAACACATTACCAAAAACCTCACAAATAGTCCAAACACTGTGTTTTTAACAAAATAAATCGAAGTGGGACCCACATCTTTATAGCATCTGTAAACCAATAGTTTTGACTATTTAACCTCAGTATGCGAGCAGGGTTAATTTGAGACATCTATTTCCCTTCCTTAATTAGCTTAACAGGATAAAAAATAATCGAACTATAGTACCCGAGCGATAGTACTTCAAGACCACAAAAATCGCGCTACAGAAAAAATGGCGCCCACCGTGGGGCCCGATTATTTCTTGCAATCTTCGGTGGAAACCCTAAATTCATAATCTTGGGTAGAAATCCCTGAGTTCACAAAGTATCACAGAAAAGGCGACCCTGCTGGGGAGTCATTATCTGTATAGGTTCATAAGACTAGAGGTCTAGGATGTTAAGACAAATATATATACTGCTTTTCCTAATTGATATCTGTGTTTATTTTTCTGCTAATGGGAATGCGTGTGATGCCGCATGTGGAAAGATTGAGTATACACCTAAAATAGGTGATGGCAAAACGGGTAATCTTACGGGGAGTGAATCCCAGCTAAGAGTCCCAAGTCGACCATCAAACTCATTGGAGACTCCCTTTGGAGATACATTGCCTATACGACTTCGATTTTTGAAAGTAGTGTGGTCGACTGGATTATCTGAGAAGCTGAGGTTTTTAGTAGACTGAAACCATTGTGTAGTGCGGAAGCTATCAGAAATAGTTGTCACGTGATACTACCCTCATTTGAGATCACTCTAGGATACATCAGCTCGCTAGTGATCCGCTTGCTGTTGTTATCCCAAGAGGGATCAATGATTTTGCGGACAGGTACAAAAAATCACCAGTATAAACCTATGGGGGGGTAGAGCCTTGACTTCATGACACCGACCCTTTGACCCCATGTTTTTTCTATGTTTTTGTGTGCTGCATTCATACATTCATAAAAAAAACATTAAAAACAAAAAAAATTGTCTCTTCTAGTCTCTCTTTTTCAAATCAAACTAAGACAATGTTTGCAAATATCAGAGAAAGAGATTGCATTATGGATTTCGGTAGAAGAAAGACTCATAAGTATACCTTCAAGATTCCAAAGTTAGAAGATTTAAGAGGTTTGGCGAGGATGATCAGCAACCCTGAGGCTTTCAGAGCTAAGTATGGAGGACTGCTGTCTCTGTTAAGGATCCATGTAATTGAGGGATTACTTGCTTCACTCATTCAGTTCTATGATCCGGTCTATCACTGTTTCACATTCTCGGATTATCAGCTCGCACCAACACTGGAGGAGTATTCTCACATGACTGATCTACATATCACTGATCAAGCTCCCTTTTCAAGACTGGAAGAAATTCCAAAAGATCAAACCATTGCAAGAGCAACTTATTTGGACGAGTCAGAAGTCTGGACTCACATGACCACTAAGGGTGGAATCCAAGATTTTCCAGCCCAGTTTTTGATAAAGAAGGCTCTGTACTTTGCTAGTATAGGGAATGTGCCTGCTTTCGAGAGCATCTTTGTTTTGCTTACCTACGGGTTGTTTTTGTTTCCCAACATCGATAATTTGTAGATATCAATGCCATTAAGATATGTCTAATTGGAAATCCCGTACCAACCTTACTCGCAGATGCGTATCATTCTGTACACTTAAGGAATTATACAGCGGAGGAATGATCACATGCTGTGTACCCTTGCTATACAAATCGTTCATTTCCCATTTGCCAAAGTCTGCCGCATTTTGGGATCAAAAGAATACTTTATGTTGGTCGCAGAGAATTATGGCTCTTACCAACCCTGACATCGATTGGTACAATCGAATCTATGACGGGATCAGAATCATTGATCGTTGTGGAAATTTCCCGAACGTACCCCTTATAGGAACTAAGGGAGGAATTAACTATTATCCAATTCTCATTCGTCGTCAATTCGGATACCCAATGAGGCATGTCCCGCGTAATGCTCATCTGGAAGGTCTTTTCTTCAAGGAAGGAGAAAATGACAGGGCACTAAAGACAGAAATAGTGCATGCTTGGAAACATGTTCATAGGAAAGAAAGAGAGTCTCTGGGAAAACCGGACTGTGTCTCGGTGGTGCCTTATCTTCACTAGGTACAAACTATAGCTCTCAAACTAAGGATACCTCACCCTCGTCAGGAAGTTCTTCCATTAAGGGACCCTGTCCTTTATTTTATGTCTGATACAGAAAAACTTTAAGTTACTCTCACCAAAGTTCAACAAGAGAGGAGGTCTTGGAGGAACAAGTACTGCATTCTCAATGTGGAGTGCAAGAAAATACATCAGCTATTGAAAGATAAGGATGCTATGATTGATATTTTAGAGCAACATGCTATAGAAAATCATGATGACCAAAGGAATTTGCTCGCTCCTTTCACTTGGAAAAGGAATGACAACCCGACAACGGCTCAAGAGCCCCGGTCAAAGAAAAGGAAAGCACCAGCACCAGCACCTGAGATCTCTCCAGAGAGGACTCAGGATCCATTAGCTTAGAAATTTCCTTTTACAATACTTTGTAATCTACTGTATTTCCATTTCTGCAATCTTTCAAATTCAATTAAACGGGGTTTCCCCCACTGTGTGATATTTACAATCAAAATTGTCCAAGTTTCTTTTGATTAACATTATTAATTAATATAATCATTGCATATCATTCATCATTCTCGCATAAACGTATTCTTCTTCCCTACGAATCTCACGTTTTTGTCTCGATTCTAGAGTCAAACGGTCTCATTCGTACAATACTCGGGCCAATCTTCAGAAAAAGATGGATGATCTTGAGGAAGAGAACAGAAGGTTGAGAGAAGAGATCGACACGCTGAAAGGAGATCTGAGAAGGCTTCATAGTGACATGCAAGCTCTAGCAGAAGCTCAGATGCAACAACAATGGACTGTGATCTCAGAGATCACATCTACGCCCATAGTGGAAAAGTTTGATCCCAGGTATAAAATGCCAAAAGATCGTCCAGGGGGCATGCCGCTCAGCTATATCCCGGAAGGATATATTATGCCGATCATGGAAGATTTGGAAACTGCAATAGGAACCGCTGGGCCTGAAGGTTACAAACTTCGGGAAAGCGAAGATGCCAGGGGCATGACAGTAACTCCTGAAGGTTACAAACTTCGGGAGGCACCTAGAGTCACTGCCATGATGACTATACCACCACTCGTGGTACACATTGTCCTGAAGGGATAGATTCCACAGATACCTTCTGGTGGAAACTGAAGTATGTTCGACAGAATGAATGAGTTCCATGAACAGTTCCTGGAGATGCAGAAAGAACTGCAAGCCATTCACGGTAAGGATCTATTTGGAAAGGACGCCGCAGAACTTTGTTTGGTCCCCAATGTGATAGTTCGGCTCAAATTCAAAGTGCCCGAATTTGAAAAGTACAAGGGTAACTCTAGCCCTTAAAGTCAATTGGTGACGTACGCTCGGCGGATGTCAACTCAAATAGAGAACCACCAGCTACTGATCTTTTACTTCCAGGATAGTTTAACCGGTGCCACACTCAAATGGTACATGGGTTTAAACCGCACTAAGATCGCTACTTTTAGGGATCTTGGCGCTACTTTCGTTCAGCAGTATAAGTATAATCTGGACATGGCACCAGAAAGAGATCAACTCAGAGCCATGTCGCAGAAGGACAAAGAAACCTTTAAGGAGTATGCTCAGAGATGGCGTGAAATTGGCGCTCAGATTTGTCCACCTCTTGAGGAAAAAGAGATGACAAAGATCTTCTTAAAAACCTTTAGCTCATTTTACTATGACCGAATGGTCGCCATTGCACCCAATGACTTCACCGAGATGGTGGGAATGGGAGTTCGTCTTGAGGAAGCCGTCCGAGAAGGACGTTTAGTTAAATACGTTGGATCATCAAGTAGTACAAAAAGATACGGTAGTGCTCTCCCTAAGAAAAAATAGCAAGATATTGGGAATATCTCTCTCAGAAAGCAAAGGCGACATTACCAACCAGTAGCAGCTGTAACTCCTGCTATTAACCATGCGCCTGTTCCAACGTATCAACCCCAGGTTGGGCAAAGCCAACCGAATCAACAATATCAGCAAAGGACCCAACAACCTCTTCAACAGGCTCGTCCTCAGTACAACAACAACCGTACAACGTGACCACCAGGGTTTGACCCTATACCAATGTTGTACGCAGAACTGTTTCCATTACTACTGGAAAAGGGGCATGTCCAAACCAGGTCCCTTCTTACAGTACCGGAAAATCCACCCTTTTGGTTCAAAGTGGATCAGACCCGTCCTTACCATCAAGGAGGACCAGAGCATAACATAGAAAACTGTCTCAGTTTCAAATCTGACGTACAGAAGCTTGTTAGGAGCGGGGTCTTATCTTTCAAAGATATGAATCCGAATGTCTCACGAACCCGTTGCCTCAACACGAGAAAGCTGCAGTCAATTTGATAGATGGAGAGTCTAACGACAACTATCAAATTCATGATGTACTCTTATTGAGGACCAATCTGGTCAGGATGCATCGCAGACAGAGAAGGCATGGCCATGTACCACCTCATGACTATCACCAGTGTGATATATGCTCTAAGAACAATCAAGGATGTTCTGTGGTGCAGTCAGCTCTATAGGAACAATTGGATCTCGGGTGGATCCAAGAGCACCGAGTTCGAGGGGTCAACATGACTTATACAAATTCCAACATCATTCAGAACCACGACATTCGTGCAATGAATGTCAACCTGGTGGCAATGCACTCAAGGCAAAGCCAACATCATGGTCTGCCTCGACATGATTATGATTCCTGTCTGGTTTACTCGGTAAATAATCAGGGATGCTCTTTTGTGCAAGAGGCCCTCCAGCATCATATGGATCTTGAGTGGATCTAGGACTACCATGATAAAAATCTTTATCAGATTAACATGATTCAGATCTTCGACATTCGCTTGATGAATACCATCTTGGTGGAGTTACATGCTAAGCAGGTTCAGCTCGGTTTTCTGACTTCGTATAATTATCAGAACTGCAAAGGATGTTATAGGGTGACCAGGGATGTGCTCTCGTTCAAAGAACTTTGCAACACTTGTTAAACCACTGGTGGCTTCCGATCTATCTAGATGAAGACACAGAACAAGTCAGTATGATTAATGGGAACCCTACTAGGCATCAAAGTCAGGATGCTCGGTCAGCAAAAACCGATCTAGTGAGGTTACACTACATTCAAAGCGGACGTGGCCGGGTGCCACCACATAATTACGAACGCTGTAGAGTTTTCTCCGAAGATAATCAAGGTTGTTACCTCGTGCGAGCAGCCCTTCAGGGTCAGTTGGACCGTAAAAAGATTCAACCATGCCCAGTTTCAGGGTCCATCAACTTGATGCCCGAATATTTCGCTGATCAGATCAAAGATGTCGTTGTAATCTTTGATCACGAAAAAACTAAATATTTTTGTGCCATCATCCCTCTACTTGACGAATCAAAGGTTCTTAGCCAGGAACTGATTGAAGTTACCTACGACAGTCAGAAAAATCAAAAGGCTCCTGTAGTTATCTATCTATTGGGACCATTACCGTATGAATCAAATAAGGCGATCCCTTACAAATACGGAGCAACAATAATTGAGAATGGAAAGGAAACTCCATTACCCTCCATCGTGAATATTGCAGATATCAGTCGAGTAACGCATAGCGGTCGAATCTTCGACCGAGGAGTTGGAGAACTTAGCAAGGAAAAAAAACCTCAGACGGAAGTTCCCAATCCACCAGTCGGTCAATCCAATGATCCCGGACTTTCAACAAACAACGATGAGATGCTGAAGCTCATCCAAAAGAGTGAATACAACATTGTTGATCAACTGTTGCAAACTCCTTCAATGATCTCCGTGTTATCTCTATTACTCAGTTTTGAAGCTCACAGGGAAGCTCTGCAGAAAGTCTTAGAGCAAGCCTTTGTGAAACAGGATGTAACAATAAGGCAATTTGATAGCATCGTTTCTAACATCACTTCCTGCAACAACTTGGGGTTTAGTGATAGGGAATTGCCAGAGGAAGGAAAAAGCCACAACTTGGCTCTTAGTATTACAGTCAACTGCCAGGATGATGCTTTAGCCACTGTACTGGTAGACACCGGATCGACCATCAACATTATGCCGAAGTCCACTTTAATGCGACTATCATTCAAAGGATCCCCGATGAGGGACAGTGAGGTCATCGTCAAAGCATTTGAAGGGTCTCGGAAAGCAGTTGTTGGCGAAGTCGACCTTCCCATAACTATCGGTCCTCACACTTTCCTAATCACTTTCTAGGTCATGGACGTCCGGGGAGCATACAACTGTTTATTAGGAAGACCTTGGATATACCAAGTTGGGGCATTCACTTCGACACTGCACCAGAAACTGAAGTTCGTCAAGAACGATCAAGTCGTCACGGTCAGTGGAGAACACGCCTTGCTCGTGAGTAACTTATCACCGTCTACTTGTGTAGAACCCGAGGAAGTTATTGGAACTCAGTTCCAAGCACTGTCAGTGAGCAATGAGAATCAATCAGAGAAAGGAATCTCCATTTCCTCATACAAAGATGCTCTCGAAGTAATCAAAAGTAGACGCAAAGGGTGGGGACAACTTGTCATTCCTACTAATAACAAAACAAAGAAGGGTCTTGGTGTTTCTGCAACCTGTACCCAGACTGCTACTAACAACGAAAGTCTTCATCCCATTCAGGATTTCTTCCACAGTCGAGGTTTCCATCACCCAATATCTCAAGAAGTCCATACCATCAACGTGGGAGACTCCTCTGGTACAGATGTAGAATGGAAGTCCTATCTTAACGAGGACGGTTATATGTCTCAGGAAGAGGTGCCTACGCCGTTTTGCTATCCCGCACAGAGTCCGAGATTTATACCAAGGTCAGATGTTAGAATGATATACGGAGATTCTGAACCTGAGGGATGCCGTGCTCCACCAAACTCGTTAGAGAAAGACACTCTAATGAAAAACAACTTTGACCACGACTATTACGGGCCAATTGATGGCCTGCCTATCTGGAAGTCGCACCCAGGAGACTTGGGGCAAGAGAATCAGCCGAACGATGCTTATCAATTGAGCATCATTGAAAATAATACCTGCGTCCCCACCATGTCATGGGATCAACACTCAGGGCATTCTGCAAATATCCAGCACGACAATGAACTTGCAAAGCTTGCAGGACTAGAATTTATCAAATATGCTTTTCCTGAGGTCAACGTCATCGAAAGGGATGACTCCTCCAGTTGAAGAGAAGTATGGGACACCTTAGGACAACCGAGTGGCAGATACAACTATATGGTCAAGTACACCGCTCCCGAAAGATCTCGTATCAGGATTGAAGATATCCAGCCAACTGGATAGGGAGATCCACCTGAGAGCACAAATACTATGCAAGATGCAACAGAAGAGTTCATCTAAGACAACTCTGCCTGGGAAACAGATTCCAATGATCCTGCTCCACCAGAAATCAACGTTATTTCTGAAGACAAATCAAGGAAGGTGCCTGACTTTGTGATTCACCGAGGAGTTCGCCGCTAATGGGTTGCTGTCGATGTTCTGAAAGTCGTTCATAAGTCTAAGTAATTGTCGTCTTTATCTTAACCTTTCACCCGACCCAGGTGAAACAACTATTGTGATAGGGCTCATTTTTTGTAATTATCCCTCTTCGCTTTGCCCAAAGCGACAGAGTTTTGTTTTATAGGGCTGTAGTTTCAAGAATCGACAATCATAAACAAAATAATGTCATTCTGTAATTTTCGCATTTTATTGCTATTTTCTCTTTTTGCTTTTTCAGAAAATGGTAATCCTAAAAAACAATTCAAATAATAAAAACAAGCAGTTTTCAAAAATACACTGCACACACTCCTGCATTCTCTCTATCTCTTCTAAAAAACAATCATCACGTCATGCAGATTGCTTGTTTTAAACCCCATTGAAACATACGATCCAATGCCTTCTCCCAACTTTGAGTTCCCGGTATTTGGGGTTGAAGAAGAAGTTGACGATGAAATTCTAGAAGAGATCTCCCGATTACTCAGACAAGAGGAAAGGTCCATTGAACCTTACAAGGAGCCATTGAAAACGGTCAACTTAGGTTCGGAAAAAGAGAGAAAAGAAATCAGGATTGGGGCACTGCTCAGTCCAACTGCCAAAGAGAGTTTGACAAAGCTTCTCAAAGAATTCCCCGATGTATTTGCTTGGTCCTATCAGGACATGCCAGGGTTGGATACCCGCATCGTGGAACATCATCTACCATTAAGATCATAATGTTCGCCCGTAAAACAGAGGTTGAGACGAACTCATCTGGACATGGCCATCAAAATCAAAGAGGAAGTACAGAAACAGATTGACGCGGGTTTCCTCGCAACATCAGAGTATCCTCAACGGTTAGCCAATATCGTACCAGTTTCAAAAAAGGACGGAAAGGTCAGAATGTGTGTAGATTACAGAGATCTAAACAAGGCTAGTCCAAAGGACAACTTTCCCTTACCACACATTGACATGCTGGTAGACAGTACAGCAAAATTCAAAGTTTTCTCCTTCATGGATGGGTTCTCAGGCTATAATCAAATAAAAATGGCGCCGAAAGACAGGGAGAAAACTTCATTCATCACCCCATGGGGTACCTTTTGTTATAAGGTGATGCCGTTCGGCTTGAAGAATGCCGGGGCAACCTATCAAAGGGGGCCATGACTACTTTTTTTCATGACATGATACATAAAGAAATCGAGGTATATGTCGATGATATGATTCCTAAATCTAAGACAGAAGAGGAGCATGTGATGTTCGGTCAAGGTCAAGGCCAATAAATGCACATTCGATGTTCGGTCAGGGAAACTCTTAGGGTTCATCATCAGCCAGAAAGGAATTGAGGTTGATCCAGACAAGGTCAAGGCCATTCAAGAAATGCCTTCTCCGAAAACTGAAAAACAAGTAAGAGGATTCCTGGGACGTTTGAACTACATTTCCAGATTTATATTCCTTATGACCACGACATGCGCGCCGATTTTCAAATTACTTAAAAAGAACCAGGACTGCATTTGGTCTGAAGACTGCCAAACCGCCTTCGACAGTATTAAGGTATATCTGTTGAACCCACCGATTCTATCACCTCCAGTGGAAGGAAGACCACTGATCATCTACATAACAGTCTTGGAAGACTCAATGGGTTGTGTACTTGGCCAACAAGACGAAACAAAAAGGAAATAGTCTGCCATCTACTATTTGAGCAAGAAATTCACGGTACACTATGCTTGAGAAAAATTGCTGTGCTTTGGCTTGGGCAGCGAAACGTCTTCGCCAGTATATGATTCGTCACACTACTTGGTTAATCTCATAAATGGATCCAATCAAGTATGTCTTTGAAAAACCTGCTCTCACGGGAAGAATCGCCCGTTGGCAGGTGTTTTATCATAATACGACATAGAGTACCACGCTCAGAAAGCCGTTAAGGGAAGTATTTTAGCCGATCATTTGGCTCATCAACCGATTAAAGATCAGGAATCAGTCAGGTTTGACTTCCCAGACGAAGATGTCGTGTATTTGAAAATAAAAGACTGCGATGAACCGCTACCCAGTGAAGGGCCAGAACCAGGTTCCCAATGGGGACTTATCTTTGACGGAGCAGTAAATCATTTTGGAAATGGAATTGGGGCAATCATCATAACACCTCAGGGTACCCACATTCCTTTCACTGCCAGACTGACATTCAAGTGTACAAACAACGAGGCCGAATACGAAGCTTGTATCATGGGTCTCGAGGAAGCGATCGACTTAAGGCTCAAAAACTTGGATGTATATGGCGACTCAGTCCTGATTATCAATCAAATCAAAGGAGATTGGAAGACATACCAATCAAGATTGATTCCTTACAAAGATTATGCAAGAAGGTTGTTACCCTTTTTCACCAGAATCGAGTTTCATCACATCCCTCGTGATGAGAATTACATGGCTGATGCACTAGCCACTCTCTCTTCCATGATTAGTGTAGGTCAATGGACCAACCTACCTAAGATCGACATAATACGCCTTGAACGGCCCGATTACATTTTCGCGATCGAAGCAATTATAGACGACAAACCTTGGTATCACGATATCAAATGCTTCCTTCAGAAACAAGAGTACCCACCTGGGGCACTAAGAAAAGACAAGAAAACCCTCAGAAGACTGGCAGGCAGTTTCTTCCTGACCGGTGACACTCTCTATAAGAGAAACTATGACATGGTGTTGCTCCGATGCGTAGACAGACCAGAGGCAGACATGCTGATAAAAGAAATTCATGATGGCTCCTTTGGCACTCATGCCAATGGACACACAATGGCGAGAAAAATTCTAAGAGAAGGGTACTATTAGTTGACAATGGAATCCGACTACTACAAGTACATGAGAAAGTGTCACAAGTGGCAGATATACTCCGACAAAATCCATGTACCGCCTACGCATATCAAACGTTCTTTCTTCCCCATGGCCTTTTTCTATATGGGGAATCGACATACTTGGCATGATTGAACCTAAGGCTTCAAACGGACATCGGTCCATCCTGGTAGCCATTGACTACTTCACCAAGTGGGTCGAAGCAGCATCGTACGCCAATGTAACCCGACAAGTGGTGGTCCGATTTATCAAAAACAATATCATCTTCCATTATGGTGTTCCAAGCCATATCATTACTGATAATGGATCTAACTTGAACAATAAGATGATGAAGGAATTGTGTGCTGAGTTCAAGATCGAACACCATAACTCATCTTCCTACCGACCCAAGATGAACGGAGCGGTAGAAGCGGCTAATAAGAACATCAAAAAGATCATTCAAAAGATGGTTATAACCTACAAAGACTGGCACGAGATGCTACCCTTTTCTCTTCATGGTTATCAAACATTTTTCTGCACTTCAATAGGGGCAACCCCTTTCTCTCTAGTATATGGCATGGAAGCAGTGCTCCCCATAGAAGTAGAGATCCCATCAATCCGGGTATTGATGGAAGCTAAGCTTACAGAAGCTGAATGATGTCAAAGTCGACACGATGAACTAAATTTGATTGAAGAGAAGCGAATAATGGCTCTATACCACATTCAGTTGTATCAGCAAAGAATGAAGAAGGCATTCGACAAAAAGGCCTGACCTCGTGTCTTCAGAAAAGGAGACCTCGTGCTCAAGAGGATACAATCTTTTCTCACTGATTCTTGGGGTAAATTGACTCCGAATTATGACGGCCCCTATGTGGTCAAGAAAGCTTTCTCAGGCGGCGCCTTGAGACTTGCAACCATGGATAAAGAAGAATTTGCCTACCCCACGAATGTTGATGTAGTCAAGAAATACTTCGCCTAAAAAAAAAGAAAAAAAAACATCTCGGTGGATTGAAAACCCGAAAGGACGGTCCAGGCAAAAATTAGAGACATAAGCAAAAAAAAAATCACCCCGATGGATTGGAAATCTCAAAGTACAGTCCAGGAAAAAGTTAGGGATAATCGCAAGTAACTACGTCCAACAAAGGGACAAATCCCCCCATTGGCAGTCATGCCATCCATCAGGAAAACTCCAGTCAAGGTCATCTTCGATGGAAGCTCAGGATGTCTAGAATTCAAAGTTGGTAGAAGGATAATAGTCGTTATGTTTCAATGTAGCCCTTTTCCATTAAATTACCATTTTCTATGCTTTGTAAATACTCTATGGAATCACGCGCTTGGCGGATTTCCATCCTATCAATAAAATTTGAGCCCATGGGATTTTGTTTGTAATTCCTATTTGTTTTAGCTTTACAGAATGATGTTTTAATATGATTAACGATTCTTGAAATAAAACAAAAATGAATTTACTTGTTAAAATTGTTTCTGCTTTAAAATAAAGATGGCAATTTCTTTTGACTATTGAACATCGAAAGAACATCGATCGCTTCTCCCGAAGTAATCGAGCTTCAAAATGCAGAATCAAAGTACTCCTTCTAACCTAGTACACCTAATTGAAGGATCAGCTGCGTCAGAGACCGTGTTTCATCTGACACCCCCGACAGAGTTCTTATCTCCTAAGCCCGACCAACGGTTGTTCCCCACAGGGACTATCTCTCCTAAGCAAGGAAGAATTGCTATTTTGAACAAATGATACTTCTTCATCCCTTGTAGTGGCCGAGTATCCAGTCATGTTCATCTACTAGTCTGTATATCGCGTCAGTTTTGTCAGCATAAACATACATACATCATGCATTATTGATTTACATTCACATTCATATTGCATCACTATCGCTCTAGTTGGTCTTATCCCCTAGTGATAGAGGTCCTCTCAATCGAGTTGTCAGTTCTTTCCTCTTCAGGAAATGTTGTGTCTGAACAATCTCTCTCCTCCAGTTTGTTTCTGGGATGAAGTTGGTCCTTGACCACTTTGATAAACTAAACCTCTGAAAAACCAGAAAACGTTCGAAAAATGTCACTCTTCTCCATTGAAGATGATACCTTCGCTTTCTCGGATTAAGGAAAACCCCCAGAGGAAGCCTCCCAACTAAAAAATCTCAGCAACACATTGGGTTTTCTCTTCAGAAAATCAATGTTAATGAAGTCATCAGCACCTCAAAATTGGGGTACATTGTATGGCATTTCTCTGAGAAGATCTCAAAGAAAAGTATGATGTAATATCCCTAAGCTAGAAGCAGTCTCTCAAGAGACTTGTTTTCCCCAGTAGAAACAAATGGTGTCTCCAACGGAGAAGTTTGTGCACCTCTACAACTCAGACGAATGGGTTTCCCCAGCAAGTCTGACATCAAAACTTTTTCCATCAAATGGCATTCTCTAGTTTCCCTGACGAGATACTAAAAACACTCTCTTGTTGAGTATAAAAGACTCTCTTGTTAAGTCAATAACCTTTTAGCCTCCATCTCGGGCTTCGTACGAGATACTAAATCACTCTGTCGTTGAGTATAAAAGACTCTCTTGTTGAGTCAATCTCCTTTTAGCCTCTATCTCGGGCTTTGTACGAGACAACAAAAAACTCTCTTGTTGAGTATAAAAGACTCTCTTGTTGAGTCAATCACCCGTCAAATAGACTCTCTTGTTGAGCCAGACCCTTTTTTTAGCCTCCGTCTTGGGATTCATACAAGACACATAAAAGCACTCTCTTGTTGAGTCATTCACTTGTTTGCACTCTCTTTTTGAGTTAACCCTTTTAGCCTCTATCTCGGGCTTCGTACGAGACAAATAAAAAACACCCTCTTGTTGGGTCAATAGCCTCCTCTTAGGCTTTGTATAGAGAAATCCCCGGTTGAGTCAATCAACCTTTTAGCATCCAGTTTGGGCCTTGCTCACAACAACATCAACAACTCCTCTTTAGAGATACCAAATTCTCTCTCATCCAGAACCCTTTTAGCTTCACATCTTGGGCTTTGAACAAGATACAAATCACCTTTAGCTTCATGTCTTGGGCTTTGAACAAGACACCAAAACAACCTTTTTCCTCCCTTAGAATAGGAGGAACTACGATCGCTCTGATTTCCCTGTTTCGTTAAACGGGAATATGTAGGCATAAGATTGAATAATCTTAGCGAGCACGCTAATCAAAAACCCAAAATCCCGTATCTCCATCAAATCAACCCAAAAGCTTCAAATCTAAACACATTACCAAAAACCTCACAAATAGTCCAAACACTGTGTTTTTAACAAAATAACCCGAAGAGGGACCCATATCTTAATAGCATCTGTAAACCAACAGTTTTGACTGTTTAACCTCAGTATGCGAGCATGGTTAATTAGAGACATCTATTTCCCTTCCTTAATCAGCTTAATAGGATAAAAAATGAATCGAACTGTAGTACCCGAGCGATAGTGCTTCAAGACCACAAAAATCGTGCTACACTAGGCTATGATGGCCTTTGCGCTTCCCAACGAGAAAATGCTTATAAAAATGGGGGTGAGAGGATTCATTTGTACACTTCATACAAATTTCTCTTCTCAACCCTTTTGCTCTGTAACTCGTCTTCCCGCCGGAGCTCCTCTTCACCGCCGTTGATCTTCATCATCTTCGTCCCAACCTTCATCTTCAACCCAAGTAAGTTATTCATCTTTTCCTGTAATTCATGTGGTGTTCTTCATTTGTATGAAATTTTCGGCGACCCATGAATTTTCCAGTTGAAGATTCATGTGTTCTTCGATGAACACACGAATTTCTGGGAAATTCATGAAGATCATGAAGAACACGAAGAACATGGATTGAATGTCGTATATTTTGGTGTAGATTCTCATAGGTTCTAGTTAGGATTAGTTTTAGGTTTGTAGTCGGGAATTAGGCCTGGTCGTCTTGAAGCTCTAGCTTTTGCACGACGAGCGCTTTGTCGAGGGCTCAAGTCCTTTTATTAAGTCGTGGAGACTTGTACCCCGACGTAGGTGGACAGCTTAGTCATCGTATTTTGTAGCGGTCAAAGTGGGCTCGAGGTTGTCCTCGACTTCTTCCTCGCCCTTTCACTTGACTAGAGGTGGAAGAGTGGATTTGAACTTAGTCGTCGAATTCACTTTTTCTTCTGCCTTTCAGGTGAAAATGGCTCATCCTCGTGAAGAAGTCGTGCCCGACGCCCAGGCCATGCAAGAGGAGGCAGAGCAGGCCGTCGAATATGCTAACGTCCAGGTTGCGAGAGGGGACCTTAAATGGATTGCCCACGAACCCCTGTTGACCAAGTCGATGTTTACTGAGGAAGAGATTTGAGAGTTCCCTTATCTGGAAGATCGGGCCGAGGATGCACCAATGTAGTGGAGGGCTATATGCAGGACGGAAAATGACAGGATTTGCTCGATCTACTCAGGGATGCGGTTCCCCTTGTATGAGTTCGCCTTCGTGGAGGCTAAGTTTCATCTACCTTTCACCGACTTCCAGGAGGACCTCTTTTGCCACTTGGAGTTATGCCCCGCCCAGATTCATTCGAACGCACTGGTCTTCATACGTGCTTTCGAGCTAGTGTGTCATTTCTTACACGTCGGGGCGACCGTAGATCTCTTCTTCTGTATCTTCCAACTCCAGTGAAGCATTATGGGCTTGAAGCAAAGCTGGGTGTCCTTTAAACAGTATAGCAGGCTCTTCTGGCTGTACTCATAGTCTGTTCGACATTTCAAGGACAGGTTCCTGGTCGTGAAGTCTGTCTCTGAAGCGGCCAAAAGGTCTATCTCTACGCTCGAGACTGTGACCATTGACGGTCATCAAGTTGACAAGCCCGTATCCAAGTTCCCTTTGGAGTGGGTGTACGCCCATTTCAGATATAGAACTGACCAGTCCCTTGTAAAGTACGAGCAGCTCAGTGAGGAGGACAATGAATTCTACCAGGTGCTCCATGCCTACGTGGAGAGTTTCAGTCCGGCCTTTGTGGTGGACAGAGATGGCAAAGAGCTACCCGGGACGATGGGGAGCCCGTTCGAGTAGGCCGCTATATCAACACAAAGGCTCTCCTTAAGTGTGAACATAATTACGTTGCGTTACAGCTTCTCGGTATAACCCACTCTTGTGCCCACATTTATTAAGTTTCTTCTAACTGCTGACTTTTGTCTTTTTGTGCTTGCAGAGAGAATGGCGGACATGCGAGAACGCTTGATGAGGTCCCAGGCAGCCAAAGTCTAGAAGAAGGGGCCTCTGATGCCCAAAGCCGGAGCGACCAAGCAGCAGGCGAAGTTGGAGAAGTTTGTGTCCGACGCTGGTTCTATTCCGGGGATGACTTCCACACCACCAACTCTGGACACATCCCATAAGAGAAAGCGGGATGATATTGGAGCCTCTCCCGTGGGCAGCTCGGGTGGTTCTCCTGAAGAGAAGTTTGTGCTGCTCGCGTGCTATCTACAGGGGAAGATGTTTGATGATGAGAGCTTTATCGTCGTCCCGGAGTTGGACGCTTCGGCTATCCTGTCCGCTGATCCTCAGGTACGGAGGAAGGTCCTCTACCAGGACGCGGGGGAATGATCAGGATATTGGAGGTGGCACTGACTCTTGGGGATGCAGACATGGTTCATCGCTCTGACCTCAAGGAGGCTAAGACTAGGATCAATGACTTGGAGTGTGAGGACGTAGAGATATATAATGAGCTGAAGAAGCTGCAAGGGCACTAAGAGGCCAAGATATTGCTTCAAAAGGAGGTAACCCAGATGAAGGAGAAGGTGGCCAAGGTTGACAAGGAAAATGCCCGCTTGAAGGCAAAGATAGCTGAGCTGGAGGGGTCGTCGGCAATGGGTGAGAACGAGACTGACGACGAGAAGACCTTGAATATGAGGAAGGACCTGATTGAGAGGATCCGTCTCCTCAGGGAGGATAATTTGGGGGCGGGCGAGTTTGGTTTTAACGCTGCTTTGGAGCAGTTGAAGGCCCTTAACTCTGATGTCCAACTGCTGACCGATGGAATGGGTCTATTCAACGTGGTCGTCAATGGCGAGGTGGTCCCCCCGGAGGTTGCCAACAAGTCCGTTTAGTTTGTCTTTTCGAATGTACATGTATTTTGTGGGCGTGTGTGCCTTTTTGATGTAATGTTTTGTCGGGCATGATAAGTGCAAATTGTAGCTATTTTTGCATATATGTTTTGTTGCACTTATCGTTGATTTTTGTTAAATATCATACGAATAAACCCTGTTTTGTTTATAAATGCGTATAGTTTACATTTGAGTGTATTTTGCATTTTCTCGTATATATCGTTGAGTTTAATTTCTTTCCATTCATTTTTGTAGGTATTTTAGCTGTGGTATTTTGCCATTGTTGTATAGAGCATTGAATAAGATTTCCAACGCTTCGAACCGGGAAAAAAAAAGGAATTACGGTTCAAAAGTTATGAAAAAAGCAAGCTTTGGATTGTCAAGCATGCTACGAGCGCGCTTAGCGGGCTCCTAGCCCACGGAAGAAGCAAATTCCCGCGAGTAGCGCGCTGAGCACGCTCCGAGCCCGCTTAGCCCGCTTTTAAGGCGGTTTAACTTTAATAAGAGCGCGCTTAGCGCCTAAAACCGCGCTTAGCGCGGTCTGCGACTTTGACAGTCCATAAATAGTGGAAAAACAGATTTTTTAGGGGATGGTTTGGGTATTTTTTGTTCCCACTCCATCAAACTTCATTTCTTCATTGGATTTGCTTAGAAAACATCGTGGAAGCTTGCATTTGGATGATCCGGGGTGGATTTCTCATCGATCGGCTCTGACAATCTGTGAAGTGTTTGGTTCATTTCTAATTTTCTTCATGTCTTTCTTCTTTGTTGGGTTTGTATATGTTTTTACTTTGATCTTATGTACATTTGTCGCCCATGGCGTTATATTTAATTTGCTTTACAAATCTCTGTTGGTGATTATTCATGATTTTTGCTTAAATGCTCGGGGTTTGTGTCGTGTTAGAGATAAACGTCACAAACTTCGATTAAGGATAATTATCTATTAGTTTTTGGATGCTAGAGATAGATTTAGGGCTAACAATCCTTATGGGTGTCGGAACTTAAATGACTTCCGTATTTCGAGGCTTCGTGCGCGAGAGTGAAGAAGAGAGTGATACAGTTGTTTCTCAGCTCGGTGTGTCAGAGATGAACACTATTGTGAGCGATACCGGGTGATAGTGAGGAGTATTGTAAGTTGAGTTTAACTGGTCGATAAGTTTAAGTCTGTGACGAGTGGAATATATACATGCTTGATAAGTCTTTTCTCTCTGATGAATGAATTGTTTTTATGTTCTTATTTACTTTTCCACATTTAAGCTTTAAACCATTTTATCGTAAAAAATAGGCGTCGAGCTTACGACGTAAAAAAAGAATGTTTTATCGTTTTTTGTTACGTTATTACTTTTTCATTATGAGATTTTGTATATGAGATTGTGAAGGTGTTAAGTGGAGGCCTACACTAAAACCTTGTTGTTGTACTGGTTTTTCTGGTTCTGGTGTAGCGCGCTTAGCGCGGGTCTGCGCGCTTAGCGCGCCTTGCTGTGCTGAGCCAGTGAATTGTTTTAATTGTTCACTTGGTTCCCCCTTCTTCCCACTTCCACCAAGGCCTTATATATTAGTAATTATTAGTAATTTTTCTAATTCTTCTGTTGATTGTTTGGACTCAAATTTTTGCCCGATTGCTTGAAGTCGCATTCGGTGTTTGTCCATTTTTTATCGTTTCAACTTGCGAATGAGTGGTAATGATAGTGTTTAAAGTTTTGTAGACGTTCAAGGTATGTGTTTATGGCTTTCTTGACTTTAGCATATTCATGATACTTAGGCTTTTTACAACTTCTATGCCATTAATTCTTTTATATACTTGTTCGTATGTGAATCACTTTAGTTCCCACCCTTTTTATGAGGAAGCCTTCCATTGTTCATATATGCTCGGAGTTTCAACATTCTTGTTTTAACTGGATTTTATTATGTTGAATGTGTTGTTTATGTTGTGTATATGAATGCATGAAAAGGATCAAGGCATTTGTTTCATTTTGAGCTCAACTACCTTAGCCAAATAGTTAATTCACCTTGTGAGTGTGTGATCATTTGTAACCTCGTTGAGCCTTTGGTCATTATCCATTTTGTTTGAGTTTAATGCTTGTCTATGAGTGTCAAATTTACTTTTTGTATGGATTTTGATTGATAATTTTTTCTTGAACCCTCAACTTTGTGTGTTGTATGAATTTTTACCTTGCCTTAGAAAGTAGGGAGTATTCACATGATGGTGCGGTTGAATTCAAGTTAGGGAGAGAATGATTGTGTATTCATTAGTTGGATTCTATGAGGATTGAAAAAGAAAATAAAAAAGAGAAAAAATTGTGAAAGAGAAAAAGAAAAAGAAAAAAAGAAGAAAAAGAAAATCCTTGTGAAAGGAAACAAAAAGAGTTCTAATAATTGTGCTAAATAAGTATTGTGTTTTGTGTATCACTTGGGATTTTGTATGAAGTTTGATTGAAATTTTGGTGTTTGAAACTTTGTGAGTTGATCACTCCCTTAGGTTTAGGCAAGTTTTTGTTTCAATTACCTTTAGAAATTGCCCCTTGTTTGTTTACCCGACCACATTACAACCTTGAAAAGTCCTTGTGATTCTTGCCTTTGTATGTTCAATGTGAATTTTTGGATGGATGCATAATTTAGTCTTTTGTTTGCAAGATTGTTGTGTGAGTGAAAGTACCTCATTTTATGTTTTTCATCTACCGATGAATGGTTTTGCTAGGTGTGATTCACATTGGAACTTGTGTTGTTTTAGGATGTTTAGCATGATTTTGCATTTGTTTCGTGACTATGTTATCGTCGTAGTTTAGTGGTAAGTATTTACTTTGTGTGTACCATTTTAGATTAAACCATTGCATTTGTTTTTGTTTGTAAAAACTTGTTGTTGCGTGATTTCTTGGATTTCGCTTTAGTTCCTTTTGATGTTGGTTTTGATTGAAGACAAACAATTATGTAAGTTGGGGAGAGTTAGCTATTTTTGTATATATGTTTTGTTGCACTTATCGTTGATTTTTGTTAAATATCATACGAATAAACCCTGTTTTGTTTATAAATGCGTATAGTTTACATTTTAGTGTATTTTTCATTTTCTCGTATATATCATTGAGTTTAATTGTTTTCCATTCATTTTTGTAGGTATTTTAACAGTGGGATTTTGCCATTGTTGTATAGAGCATTGAATAAGCTTTCCAACGCTTCGAACCGGGCAAAAAACGGAATTACGTTTCAAAAGTTATGAAGAAAGCAAGCTTTGGATTTTCAAGCATGCTAGGAGCGCGCTTAGCGGGCTCCTAGCCCAAGGAAGCAGCAAATTCCAGCGAGTAGCGCGCTGAGCGCGCTCCGAGCCCGCTTGGTGTGCTTTTAAGGCGGTTTAACTTTAATAAGAGCGCGCTTAGCGCCTAAAACTGCACTTAGCGCGGTCTGCGACTTTGACAGTCCATAAATAGTGGAAAAACAGATATTTTAGGGGATGGTTTGGGTATTTTTTGCTCCCACTCCATCAAACTTCATTTCTTCATTGGATTTGCTTAGAAAACATCATGGAAGCTTGCATTTGGATGATCCGGGGTGGATTTCTCATCGATCGGCTCTGACAATCCGTGAAGTGTTTGGTTCATTTCTAATTTTCTTCATGTCTTTCTTCTTTATTGGGTTTGTATATGTGTTTACTTTGATCTTATGTACATTTGTCGCCCATGGCTTGATATTTAATTTTCTTTACAGATCTCTGTTGGTGATTATTCTTGATTTTGCTTAAATGCTCGGGGTTTGTGTCGTGTTAGAGATAAACTTCACAAACTTAGATTAAGGATAATTATCTTTTAGTTTCTGGATGCTAGAGATAGATTTAGGGCTAACAATCCTTATGGGTGTCAGAACTTAAATGACTTCCGTATTTTGAGGCTTCGTGCGTGAGAGTGACGAAGAGAGTGATGCAGTTGTTTCTCAGCTCGGTGTGTCAGAGATGAACACTATTGTGAGCGTTACCGGGTGATAGTGAGGAGTATTGTAAGTTGAGTGTAACTGGTCGATAAGTTTAAGTCTATGACGAGTGGAATATGTACATGCTTGATAAGTCTTTTCTCTCTGATGAATGAATTGTTTTTATGTTCTTATTTACTTTTCTGCATTTACGCTTTAAACCATTTTAAACCCAAACTCATAAACATTGATATTGTCGAACGGCAGTTCAGTAGCACCGATCTCTGTGGACACGATAATTCCCAGAAAAATACTTCCAAATATTTTTGTTGCTTGCCCTATACCGCTTCCAATAGGGCACAACCCCTCTAATGTACACCTGACTTATTCCAGCCTTGTAGCCGATGTTATTAATATTGTTTGTTCGGGATTTTCTTGTCACCTTTATTTATGTATGCTTGTTTGAATGGACGTTTGCTCGACTTGTTCTTGTTGTGCCCGATAGTTAGGAAACTTGTCGGGGGGACAAAGTGGTTTCGCCGGCGATGAGACTAGGATCTCGGTTGAGGTACTAATCCCATAGGCTTGGACTGTTCCCATCGCGAGTTGGGTGTCCTGCCTAATTGGTGTGGCAACGACGAAGCTCGGTTAAGGTATCCCCGTTGTGCTCAGATTCTGCTCATCCCATAAGCAGAAATTGGCCGGCGTTGTAAAATGGGTCGTACATACACCGGGGCACGGTCCTATGGCCGAGTCGTCTCCCCGTTCGGGGTGACCTCGTCGGCAGTTGGTCTGACCTCGTGGTTGGTCCTAACTGTAGTATTGTTTAAGGTTTTTAGCATTCCATGGTCGAGCAAATGATTCTCCGTCCAGAGTTTCTAAGTAGTAGGCTCCAGTGCTCGTTTTGGACTTGACCCTGTAGGGTCCTTCCCAGTTCGCGACCAACTTTCCTTTGCGCGAATATTTCTGGTTTTTGCATAGGACCAAGCTGCCAATGGGGAAGTCGTGCTTTACGACCTTAGCGTCATGGCGCAAGGTTATTTTTTGTTTCAGCGAGGCCTCACGGAGGGCTGCTCCTTACCGTATCTCTTCGACCAGATCGAGCTCTTCTCTTAAGGCTTCATCGTTCATCTCCTCGTTGAGGGGAGCTTCCATTCATCTAGAAGGTTCTATGATCTCCACCTGTATCACCGCCTCGGTTTCGTAGGTTAATCGGAAAGGGGTTTCTCCGGTGGTGGAATGTGGTGTTGTTCTGTAGGCCCAGAGCACACTATGTAGCTCCACGACCCATCTCTTCTTGGCTTCACCCAGCCTTCGCTTTAGACCATAAAGGATCACCCTGTTCGCGGCCTTTGCTTGCCCGTTGGTCTAGGGATGCTCGACCGATGTGAAGTGTTGCTTCGTGCCTAATTTGGCGACGAAGTCCTGGAACTTCCTGTCCGTGAATTGTGTTTCGTTGTCGGTCACGAGGGCTTGGGATATTTCGAATCGTGCGAGGGCGTTCCTTTTGTAGAAGCGGAGTATGTTAAAGGCTGTGATCTTGGCGAAGGCTTCGGCTTCAATCCACTTAGTGAGGTAGTCGACGACCACGATCAGAATTTTTTTTTGATAAGACCCCATTGTGGAGGGGCCGGGTATGTCCATCCCCCACCAAGCAAAGGGCCAAGGAGAGGATAGAGTCTTCAATTCGCCGGGGGTGCTAAGTGCATGTCCCCGTCACGCCGGCACCGGTCACATTTTTGGACATGCTCCCTGGCATTGTGCTGCATGGTCGGCCAATAATATCCTACTCGCAGGGCTTTCCGTGCTAGTGATCTCCCTCCCAAGTGTTGTGCGTTGATGCCCTCATGGATCTCTTGGAGGATTTCGAGGACTTTGCTCTCCTCGACACATTTCAACAGGGGGATGGAGAATCCTCGTCGGTAAAGTTTGTCATCAATCAGCACGTATGAGCAAGCCCATCGTTTAGTCATGCTGGCCTCCTTGCTGTCCTCGGGCAGTTCCCCCTTGGAGAGGTAATTGTACACAGGGGTCATCCAGCAGTGGCTGTCTCCGATGGCATTGACGTCGAGCAGCTCTGATGGTTTCTCGATGCTGGGTCGGGCGAGTATTTCTTGTACGACAGATTTGTTGCCGCCTTTCTTTCTGGTGCTAGCCAATTTGGACAAGACATCTGTTCGCGTGTTTTGTTCGCGAGGGATGTGCTGGACTTCCTGTAACACCCCATTTTCCCAATGTAAAATAAATCAGAGTTTTTCACCAAAAGTGGAATGTCACATTTAAAATCCAACAAATAAACTCCTTTATTAATGAAATAGCAGAAATCGTTTTTATTCATTCAACTCACGGCCATCTGCCAACAACTTATAAAAATATCCAACATCAAATCGTGGTTCACCAAAAATACATCAATTCATATGATACGTAACAATGAAAGAATAACAAATAACAAATATCAAATGGTTCGAAATCCCCCAAATAAATCCCGTGTTACGTATCAGAGCACTCCTAAGACTCGAACAAGCAACACGAACATCCAAGTAGCCTAAGTACCTAGATTATCTGTACTTCCGAAGAAGCACAGACACAACAACAACAAAGGGGTGAGAAATCACGATCAAATATTATAGGTGAATAAATACATGATAAACAAGTAGTCATCATACACAATCACCATCAACTATCAAACACGGCCTACTACCCAATACCATCAACAACATCAAATAATAATGCAATGCAACACAACACCATGCATGCGGTACCGACTCATTGGTTCATCCAATTGAACCCGGATAGATCACAAACACCTCTACTTGGCAATGATCTATCCCCACCATTCTCCACATAGGAGTACGGATGAATCGCATACGCTCCTCCTGAGCAACGATCCATCCCACCAATCACAATGAAATGCAATGACACCAAATGCATATAAGACACATGTATATTACCACATAAATACATGTTCACGATCCTCCTGATGACACCAAAATTAAACACCAATACGCGACACCATACAATTATATCACACCACATACATCAACTATTAATTAATTAATTAATTAATTTAAAACTATTAAACTGATTATTTTCATCACCAAATTATTATTTCTCAGCAACTGACTTCTACCCTCAACCTCTCAAACCGTTAGAAATCGAAACCGGTGTGAAAACGGGAAAGAAATCACTAAACTGTAAAATTCTGCACGCGGCCAGCCCATACGTGTACTGACCCAGATCATACGCGTATGCCTCAATTCTCCGCTCATCCATACGCGTAAGGCTCCCTCTGATACGCGTAACTCCTCACCATGCCCAAGGCCATACGCATACTGCCTTATGCCGTACACGTATGGACAGAGACGTTTCGTCACTGAATTTCCCAAATTCCAATACCATACGCGTATTACCCTCTATTACGCGTACTGCCTAGCTCCCTTACGCGTATGGCTCCCTTTCCTTCACTCCCATACGCGTATGGCCTAGCCCCATACGCGTATGGCCAGATCTATTACGCATTTCACCAGAGACCTCCCTATTCTGCATTCTGCTACGACTTTTCACATTTTTCCACTTCTAATCAGTCCTATAATCGTTTCTACATTGATTTTAGATTGAATTTTTCCTCCTTTCACTTGCATCCTATGATTACTACATCAATTACAAGCCTAAAGTCTCAATTCGTTCTCTCAATCTGAATCAACAACAACAGATACGTTCATACAACACCAACAACAACAGAAAATCTTGTAATCACAGATCGATCCAAACACAACTTCATTATCAGATCAGATATATGCAACAATTCATCAACACAACATTTTTCATACAAATTCCTACGGGGTTAAGGACTCCCCACTACCCGATCATGAAATAAACACCAATATTGAACCCTTTTCTCCCCCTTACCTCGAATCTGATGAATTCCTGCGAAAATTGGTGAAGATCCTTTCCCTAGCACACCCTTGTTCTTCCTCTCCTTAGCTCTTTTCTCTTTCTATCTCTAAAATTCTGATTATTTTAACTTTTACCAATTTCCACCAATTAAGCTCTAATTACCAAACTACCCTCACTAATTCCATTAACCCAATATTCACTTAATTATCTTAGGTCCTATTTACTAAATAATCTTAATAATAATAATAATAACCAAAACAATAATAATACTAATAGTAATAATAATAATATGAAATATACTATAATAATAATAATAATAATATTTCCATATTACTAATATCACCCCCTACGCACTCAAACACGCACCCAACCAAAGCCGACAATTAAAATAATACAAGACATCCAAATAATTAAAATGGGGTGTTAAAACTCTCCCCCACTTAAATTATTTTCGTCCTCGAAAATTACCTGATGGAAACAATTCCGGATACGACTCTCGTATCCTGCTTTCCAATTCCCAGGTCACACTGCCTCCTGCAGCACCTCCCCAAGCTACTCTCACCAGAGGTATCTCCTTTCCTCTGAGTTGTTTCATCTTACAATCCTCGATCCTCAACGGCATCGTCTCTACGGTAAGATTCTCCCTGATTTGAACTTCGTGTCTTTGAATCACATGAGACGGATCCGAAACATACTTTCGAAGTTGCGACACATGAAACACGTCATGCAAGTTAGAAAGCTCTGGTGGTAATGCCACTCTATAAGCAACGACACCAACTCTTTGCAAGATTTGATACGGTCCAATAAACTTAGGATCCAACTTCTTGGATTTCAAAGCATAACCCACACCGGTCACTGGGTTAACTCTTAGAAACACGTGATCACCTTCACTGAATTCCAACTCCTTCCTCCGATTATCATGATAACTTTTCTATCTACTCTGAGACGCTTTCATCTTTTCACGGATCATTTGAATTGTTTCAGTAGTCTGTTGGACAATTTCTGGTCCAAGCACTACATTCTCACCTGTTTCATACCAACACAGAGGCGTTCTACACATCCTACCGTACAAAGCTTCAAAAGGTACCATTCCGATGCTAGAATGGTGACTGTTATTATACGTGAACTCAATCAATGGCAAATGAGTATCCCACGCACCACCTTTTTCCAATACACAGGCTCTCAGCAAATCCTCCAACGACTGAATGGTCCTCTCTGACTGACCATCGGTCTGTGGATGATAAGCCGAGCTCAACTTCAACTTAGAACCCAAGGCTTCCTGCAGACTCCTCCAAAATTCTGAAGTAAACCTCTGATCTCTATCCGATACTATGCTCGACGGAACACCATGTAACTTCACAATTATCTTGATATAAATTTCTGCCAGCTTCGACAACGGAAAACTGATGTTAATCTGTATAAAATATGCGGATTTCGTAAGTCGATCCACCACTACCCAAATAGCATCAAAGCCTCTCGCCGTATTCGGCAAACCAGTCATAAAATCCATAGCAATACTGTCCCATTTCCATTCCGGAATCTCTAACGGTTGCATCAATCCCGAAGGTTTCTGATGCTCTACTTTTGACTTCTGACATGTCAAACAAGCATAGACAAACTGAGCTATGTCCCTCTTCATACCGGACCACCAAAACAACTTCTTCAAATCATGGTACATCTTTGTAGCTCCCGGGTGAATACTCAAGCTACTCCGATGACTTTCCTCTAAGATCGCCTTTTTCAATTCCACATTATCCGTTACACAAATTTTGCCCCGAAATCTCAACACACCAACATTATCCACTTTAAAGTCACCATCGGGATCACCTCCTTCTGTAGGCATCAAGTCTACCAATTTCACATCCAGTTTCTGATTTTCCTTAATTACATCCAAAAAGTCACTATTCACCTTCAGCATACCCAATCTAATACTTCCTAGTGTAGTTTCACAAACCATGCTCAAATCTCTGAACTGTTCAATCAATTCCATTTCCTTTACCATTAACGCAGACATATGAACTGTCTTCCGACTCAGAGCATCTGCCACAACATTAGCTTTTCCCGGATGGTAACTCAAGTTGAAATCATAATCTTTCAAGAACTCCAACCATCTTCTCTGCCTCATATTTAATTCCTTCTGATCGAACAAGTATTTCAAACTCTTGTGATCACTAAACACCTCAAATCTCGACCCATACAAATAATTCCTCCAAATTTTTAACACGAATACCACTGTAGCTAATTCAAGATCATGAGTAGGATAGTTTCTCTCATGCACCCTCAACTGTCTTGAAGCATAGGCCACTACTTTGCCACCTTGCATCAACACACCGCCTAATCCCATCTTAGACGCATCACAATACACTACAAAAGAATCATTTAGACTTGGTAAAATCAACACTGGTGCTGTAGTCAACTTCTTCTTCAGTTCCTCGAAACTTTCCTCACAGGCAGCATCCCAGACAAAAGCTTGATTCTTTCTGGTTAACTGAGTCAACGGCAATGCCAACTTAGAAAACCCTTCAATGAATCTTCTATAGTAACCTGCCAAACCCAAAAAGCTTCTAATCTCCGTTGCGGTCTTCGGGGTTTCCCACTGAAGCACTGCACTTACTTTAGAGGGATCCACCGCTATACCATCACCAGAAATAACATGACCCAAGAAACTCACGGTCTTCAACCAAAATTCACACTTCGAGAACTTTCCAAACAGTTTATTATCTTTCAACACCTGCAATGCAATTCTCAAGTGACCTGCATGCTCTTCGTCAGACTTAGAATAGATCAGTATATCATCAATAAACACCACGATAAACTGATCCATATAAGAATGGAAAATACGATTCATATATTCCATAAATACACCTGGCGCATTAGACACTCCGAAAGGCATCACTGCATATTCGTAATGTCCGTAGCGAGTTCTGAAAGCAGTCTTCTGGATATCACCTTCCTTTACTCTAATCTGATGGTAACCCGACCTCAAATCAATTTTGCTGAACACACGAGCTCCTACCAACTGATCCATTAAGTCATCAATCCTAGGAAGTAGATACCTATTCTTAATGGTCACTTTATTCAACTGACGGTAATCAATGCACAGACGCATACTACCATCCTTCTTCTTCACCAGCAACACTGGAGCTCCCCACGGTGACACACTTGGTCTGATAAACTTCTTATCGAGCAATTCCCCGACCTGAGATTTCAACTCTGCCAACTCTGATGCAGACATCATGTACGGTGCCATAGAGATAGGTCTGGTACCCGGTACAAGATCAATAGCAAATTCAACTTCCCTTGTCGGAGGTAATTCTGTGATGTCATCTGGAAACACTTCAGGAAATTCATTAACTACCGGCAATTCATTAACTGAAGTCTTGCTTTCAACAGATAGCGAGGCAAACACTGCAAACAACTTTGCTTCATCTTCCAACAACGCCCTCGACTCCTTGCTAGATAGCGAATCCCCTAATGCTTCCTCTTCAGGAGTAAGAAACAGTAACGTCTTCCTGAAGCAATCAATATACACCCGGTTGAACTCCAACTAGTTCATCCCCAAAATAACATCAAGATTACCGAGTGGTAAACAAATCAAGTCCACTCTAAAATCTCTACCAAACACGGTCAGTGGACACTTCAAACACACCAAAGAAGTAACCACGGAACCAATAGACGGAGTTTCAATCGTCATCCTCTGCTCTAGAGTAGATGGCACAATCCCTAATCTCTTCACACATTCAACAGAGATAAACGAGTGCGTTGCACCCGTGTCAATGATAGCAATCAAAGGAACATCATTAATAAAGCAAGTACATTTGACGGAACGCTCCTCCTCAGTGGATTGGGCTCCCACCAAGGCAAACACCTTCCCACTAGTTTGAGACGTCTGAGACTTCTTTGGCTTCTCACAGTGAGTGCTGATGTGACCCTTCTCTCCACAATTATAACAGGTAGGCATAGTGGCTCTGCAATCAGCTATAACATGACCTGCCTTGCCACACTTGAAGCACTTCTTCACCTCTTTCTGACAGTCGTTAGCACGATGACCCGCGCCACCACATCTGAAGCACTTGAGAGTATCAGCACATGCTCCCTTCTCCTTTTGCTTCTTCCCCCCATCAGTTTTTTGTTTCCCCTTATCAGCTGGAGCACTGTAAGGAGTACCTCCAAATCTCTGCTTATTTTTCTTCTCATTCACAGCTTTGTAATGAGCAATTCAGGCTCTGTTGTCATTATCATAAATTCTGCTTCTGCTTACCAGCTCTGGATAGTTTCTTATCTTTTGACAAGCAATACCCAATTTGATCTCGGGGCGCAGCCCGTTCTCAAACTTCAGACACTTCGATGTCATAGCTTCTTCAGTATTATAATGAGCACAATACTGAACCAGCTCTTCAAACTTAGCGGCATACTCACCCACAGTCTTATCACCCTGCTTCAGCTCCAGAAACTCAACCTCTTTGGCACTACGAATGTCTCCCAAAAAATACTTTTCCAGAAACTCAGCTTGAAACACAGCCCAAGTAATCTCAGTACTTGCAGCTTCCAATCTCTGACGACTGTTGTCCCACCAAGCCTCAGCCTCTCCTTCCAGCATATGAGTACCAAACCATACCTTCTGAGCATCACTGCATTCCATGGTCCTGAAGATCTTCTCCACAGCCTTCAGCCATTTCTGTGCAGCCTCTGGGTCCAAGATACCTCCCTTATATGTAGGCGGCTTGTTGCTCTGAAACTGCGCTAAGTCACGAAACTGAGCACCTCCACCCTGGTTGGCATTCTCTACAGCTTGCGCCATGGCTTGCATAGCAGCAGCAAGAGCAGCATCATTCCTTCCTGCCATACAGGACAATAATCATCACAAGGTCAGAACACCAAAATCAACTCCTATCCTAAGGACAGACTCAACTATAACACCTGGCCGGACGGACCGACCTGCTCTGATACCAATTGTACACCCCACTTTCCCTATGTAAAATAAAATGCAAAATCTTAAAGATAAATCAGAGTTTTTCACCAAAAGTGGAATGTCACATTTAAAATCCAACAAATAAACTCCTTTATTAATGAAATAGCGGAAATCGTTTTTATTCATTCAACTCACGACCATCTGCCAACAACTTATAAAAATATCCCACATCAAATCGTGGTTCACCAAAAATACATCAATTCATATGATACGTAACAATGAAAGAATAACAAATAACAAATATCAAATGGTTCAAAATCCCCCAAATAAATCCCGTGTTACGTATCAGAGCACTCCTAAGACTCGAACAAGCAACACGAACATACAAGCAGCCTAAGTACCTGGATTATCTGTACTTCCGAAGAAGCACAGACACAACAACAACAACAAAGGGGTGAGAAATCACGATCAAACACAAGCATCATCAACTATCAAACACGGCCTACTGCCCAATATCATCAACAGCATCAAATAATAATGCAATGCAACATAACACCATGCATGCGGTACCGACTCATTGGTTCATTCAATCGAACCCGGATAGATCACATACACCTCTACTTGGCAATGATCTATCCCCACCATTCTTCACATAGGAGTACGGATGAATCGCATATGCTTCTCCTGAGCAACAATCCATCCCACCAATCACCATGAAATGCAATGACACCAAATGCATATAAGACACATGTATATTACCACATAAATACATGTTCACGATCCTCCTGATCACACCAAAATTAAACGCCAATATGCGACACCATACAATTATATCACAACACATACATCAACTATTAATTAATTAATTAATTAATTTAAAACTATTAAACTGATTATTTTCATCACCAAATTATTATTTCTCAGCAACTGACTTTTACCCTCAACCTCTCAAACCGTTAGAAATCGAAACCGGCGTGAAAACAGGAAAGAAATCACTAAACTGTAAAATTCTGCACGCGGCCAGCCCATACGCGTACTGACCCAGGTCATACGTGTATGCCTCAATTCTCCGCTCATTCATACGCGTAAGGCTCCCTTTGATACGCGTAACTCCTCGCCATGCCCAAGGCCATACGCGTACTGCCATATGCCGTACGCGTACGGACAGAGACGTTTCCTCACTGAATTTCCCAATTTCCAATACCATACGCGTATTACCCTCTATTACGCGTACTGCCTAGCTCCCTTACACGTATGGCTCCCTTTCCTTCACTCCTATACGCGTATGGCCTAGCCCCATACGCGTATGGCCAGATCTATTACGCATTTCACCAGAGACCTCCCTATTCTGCATTCTGCTACGATTTTTCACATTTTTCCACTTCTAATCAGTCCTATAATCATTTCTACCTTGATTTTAGATTCAATTTTTCCTCCTTTCACTTGCATCCTATAATTACTACATCAATTACAAGCCTAAAGTCTCAATTCTTTCTCTCAATCTGAATCAACAACAACAGATACGTTCATACAATAGCAACAACAGCAGAAAATCTTGTAATCACAGATCGATCCAAACACAACTTCATTATCAGATCAGATATATGCAACAATTCATCAACACAACATTTTTCATAAAAATTCCTACGGGGTTAAGGACTCCCCACTACCCGATCATGAAATAAACACCAATATTGAACCTTTTTCTCCCCCCTTACCTCGAATCTGATGAATTCCTGCGAAAATTGGTGAAGATCCTTGCCCTAGCACACCCTTGTTCTTCCTCTCCTTAGCTCTTTTCTCTTTCTATCTCTAAAATTCTGATTATTCTAACTTTTACCAATTTCCACCAATTAAGCTCTAATTACCAAACTACCCTCACTAATTCCATTAACCCAATATTCACTTAATTATCTTAGGCCCCTATTTACTAAATAATCTTAGTAATAATAATAATAACCAAAACAATAATAATACTAATAGTAATAATAATAATATGAAATATACTATAATAATAATGATAATAATAATAATAATATTTCCATATTACTAATATCACCCCCTACGCACTCGAACACGCACCCAACCAAAGCCGACAATTAAAATAATACAAGACATCCAAATAATTAAAATGGGGTGTTACACTTCCCATGTGTCAAACTTAGTATTTCTTTCCATCACCAGTGTCAGATATTCGACCAGCTAGTCGTTCTTTGCCTGAAACTCTCCCCGTACCTGAGATGCTACGAGCTGGTAATCGGTGTAAATTTTTACCTCCTTGGCATCCAAGTCCTTGCCCAGCCGTTGTCCTGCGAGGAAGGCCTCGTATTCGGCTTAGTTGTTGGACGTAGGGAAGGATAGGACTAGAGATACTTCAATTAGTATTCCTTCCTCGTTTTCGAGGATAATACCTGCGCTGCTACCCGAGGGGCTGGATGCCCCGTCCACGGAGATGGTCCATCTCTGCGTTCCGCTTGGCGGGGACGATGGAGGCGTCATCTCTGCCAAGAATTTGGCCAGGACTTGTGCCTTAAGGGCATTTCTGCCCTTGTATTGAATGTCGAATTCTGACAACTCCAGGGACCATTTGAGCATTCTGCCGGCCATATCTGGTCGGCGAAGCAACTACCTGATGGGCTGGTCCGTGCGCACTACTATGGTGTGGGACAGGAAATAGTGTCTGAGTCTTCTCGCGGCGATAACGAGGGCAAGGGCGACTTTCTCTATCTGCGTGTACCTGATTTCTGACCCTTGCAGGGCCTTGCTGGTGAAATAGATGGGCTTTTGCCCGTCCGTTGTCTCGCGAATGAGTGCAGCGCTAATGGCTTCACTGGTAACGGAGAGATATAAATACAAGGTTTCCCCGTACTCTGGCCAGGATATCACGGGAGGCTCGAATAGGGCTTGCTTGAGATGGGTCGGGTCCTTCTCACACTCGTTCGTTCGTTCGAATGTGGCCTCCTTTCGGAGGAGTTTAAAGAAGGGCAGGGCGTGCTGAGCAGACTTGGCCACGAAACAAGAAAGTGACACGATCACCCCGAGAGATTGGATGGATTTCTTCGACCTGGGCGTGGGAAATTCCGCGAGTGCTCGACACTTGTCTGGATTCGCCTCTATTCCCCTCTCGGTGAGGTAGAATCTGAGGAACTTCCCCGCCTGCACACCAAAGGTGCATTTTCTGGATTAAAGCGCATTTTGCACTTTCTGGCCTGGTCGAAGACCTTTTGCAAGTGGGTCGTATGGTAGGATTCCTCTTGGGATTTGACGATCATATCGTCCATGTAAACTTCTAGCATGTCTCCGATTTCTGATCGGAAGACCATGTTCATCATGCGCTGGTTTGTGGCCACGACATTTTTCAGACCGAAGGGCATTACATTGTAGTAATAGTTCCCCGACGAGGTCATGAACACGGTGTACCTCTTATCCTTTTCAGCCATGGGGATTTGGTTGTATCTCGAATACGTGTCCATGAAGGACAAAATTTTGAAACCTACAGAATTATCTACGAGCTTATCTATGCTCGGTAAGGGATAAGCATCTTCCGGGAAAGCCCGGTTGAGATCGGTATAGTCAATGCAAATGCGCCTTTTTCCACTATATTTCTTGACAAGTACAATATTGGACAGCCAGGTTGTATACCTGGCCTTCGAAATGAATTTTGCCTCTAAGACGTCTTGTACAAGTTTTTCGGCAGCCTGAGCCTTCTCATCAGATTGTTTCCGCCTGCGCTGCGCGACGACACGGGTAGCTGGGTCGATGGTCAAATGGTGGCATGCGGTCTCGGGGTCCAGGCCGGGCAAGTCCGCGGCACTCCAAGTAAACAGATTAGCGTTGTCTTCCAAGCATTTCTTCAGCTATTTCCTGACCTCGTTGGGTAGTCCAAAACCAATCTTCACTCCTCTGTTGGGGTTATTGCTGAAGGCGATGACTTGAAACTCCCCGCCTGGAACTGGGCACATGAAGGCTGATGTGGAAGAGCTAGTCGTCCCCGTCAACACGTCTTCACTGCTATCTTCCTCGCCTACATCTGAAATCCGGCTGTCAAGGTCGATGGTGTGTATAGGGAGTGCAGGTTTCTTATCCGGTTGGCCGTCTTCAGATGGATGATCTTTTTCCCTTGCCTGCTGGGTGCTGCACAGATCTAGTTTTGTCCTCGGGTCGCTGCTTCAAAACATCTACGGGCAGCCTCTATGTCCCCGTGCAATGTCGCAACGTGACCCTTTTTCGTATAATACTTCAACTTGAGGTGGACAGTTGAAGGGACAACAATTAGCTCCACGAGGGCTGGTCTCCCCAAGATGCATTGGTACAATGACGGGCAATCAATCACCAGGAACTGGGTTTTGATTGACCTGGACGCCTCTTCTTCCTCGAACGTGACCAGCAGCTCCACATACCCCCAAGGTCATGCAGTGGCTCCATTGAATCCCTGAAAATCGGACCCCACGTATGGTGAGAGGTTTTTCTGGTCCAGCTTGAGGGCACGAAACAGGCTGGCATACATTATGTCCACCGAACTACCCTGGTCGACCAGGATCCTTCTGACATCAGTGCTTGCCAATCTTTCCCTGATGAGCAAGGGCATGTGTGAGTTAGGAGAGCCCCGAGGCAGCTCTTCACGGTAAAAGGTGATAGGTTGGGAGCGCCCTTTGATCTTCTCAAGTGTGGATAGGCGGTCAGGACTTCAATCAATGAGCTGATCAAACTTTCTCTCACCGAGAAGACTCACCCTTCTTTATATACTGCTTCAAGTGACCCTCCTTGATGAGGATCTCAATAGCGTCTTTAAGGTGGATGCAGTCCTCTGTTGTATGGCCATGGATGCGGTGGAAACGACAATACTTACTTTTGTCCACGTTGCCTTTGGACGTCGTTGGTTTGGGGAACCTTACACCTCCCTGCTTGAATTCAGTATTGACACATTTGGAGAGATTGCGCTCGCGAGGAGCGGTGAGCAAAGTATACTCCGTGAATCGGCCAGCAAGCCCTTTACCTTCTTGGGGGCGATCGTCTCGTCGCCTCTCTTTCTCTTGTCGGGATGTCTCTAGCTCATCTTTTTTTGGTGCCCGGGTGCTTTCTTGACCTCTTGCGTCCCGGGCATGAAATGCAGCTTCCTTCTCTTCGTACCGTATATACACTTCAGCTTTCCGGAGAACTTCCGTCAACGTTCGGGGGGTCTCGATTCCGACGGCTTTGCGAAAATCGCTTTTTGGTCTCATGCCTTTCTCGAGGAGATACTTTTTCATATGGTCCATCGTGCGGACCTCCACGACCTCTTTGTTAAATCTTTCAATATATGCCTGCAGTGTCTCGTCCCTGCCCTGTATGATAGCTTCTAAGGTGGCCTCCGACTTGGGATGTCGTCGGGAGGCCGTAAAATGTCGGGCGAACTGGGTCTTCAATTCTCTGCAAGATGTGACTGCCCCCGGGGAAGGCGCTTGAACCAAGCCATAACCCTTTTCTTGAGGGTGATTAGGAAAAATCTGCACTTTATGGCTCCAGTCACATTGTGGTAATAGAGCATTGCCTCTATGTTTTCTATGTGTTCGCTGAGGTTGGTGGTCCCGTCGTATGTTGCTAGAGCAGGGGGCTTCTCCAACCCGCGAGGAATTCTAGTGTCCATGATCTCCTGTGAGAAGGGGCCATAGACGTCGTCGTCACTGCTTGTGTTCGGAGAATAGGAAAAGAATGGCTACGACCACGACTTCTGCTTCACCATGGAGAATGCATGCGCGAACGGTGATGCTCGTGCTTTTCTGAGGGCCTAGATCTCTTAGATGCGGGGGAACGTCTTGACCTCCGCAAGGGAGAATGGTGTCGCCTTCTTGCAAGGCCGGATGCAGGCTCTTCTGATCTTGATCGTCTTCTCTCTGGGGAGAAGCTTCTGGACCTGTCCCACCTCCGTTTTTGAGGGGGACCCCGAGGACGTGGAGAAGGGCTGCGAGGTTTCTCCGAGGAAAAGTGTTCCTGGAGGACGTGTGATCCGCGTGTCGCGCACGGATCAAAAACGAGTATTTTTGAAAACGTAGTAAAGCGACAATGTAACTCGGATATCATTCACAAGGATTCTTGATTATTACTAATCGAATAAAAAAGGGGGAGTTTGGTCGTTTTCGATTGAGATTATTGAAATAACAAAAGTGATTATTGAAATAAGCTGTTGTGAAATAAGTGATTATGAAATAAGCCAGTCTACCGATTCGGTTCCTACTATCATCGATTGTTATAATTTTAATATCCTAAGCGTTCATTCCTATCTGGATACAAACTCAATGACAAGCGCGATAGGGTTTGCAAGATGTATGATCCTATTGTCCGAATTAAGCAAACGGTATAAATTTTCATGAATTAAGCAAACATGATTATTCAGACACAAAAACGAATTAAGCATACGTAAAAGTGTCTATGTTAGGATCATACAATCAACCAAATTGAATCAATATATTTCATGCCATTGAATTAAGCATACAAGAATATGAAATATCATTGAACGGAATTAAACAAAAGTTAACATTATAACAATCTCAAGTGTTAGAACCTGAATTACGGTAGACCGACTCAAAAGCGATTAGTTCTCCATCGTTCTTTCAAGCGTAAGAAAAATTATGAAAAATTGTGAATAGTGAAAAAGGTGCATGAACAGTACCGCGGCTGTTGGTATTAGGGGAAAACCCAACAACCCGCTTACAACCCAACTGGGTCAAACACATAACCCAGGCCCAATTCTAAATGACCCGAAATTAAATAAAAACTAATGCTGCAGCTTCAAACGAAATTCTGGAATTATGAGCTCCGAATCTGACTTCGACTCCAACACGAAAGTCGTAGCTCTTTCTCTTAGCTTTCCGTCGACTGGTAGAACTCCTCAAGACGATTCCTGGAACTCCGGTTATGATCGTTTCCGTAAAAGCTGCCAAAGCTGAAAATTAAGTACGAAAATTAAATAAAGGTAAATATAAACTGAAATAGAAAAACATTATAAAATATAAAAATGAGCTAATCAAACCATGGAAATGCATAACTACAAACATGGAAGAATGTGCATCGAAATGCACTGATCAAATTCCCCCACACTTGAACTTTTGCACTCCGAGCAAAATAAAATCAAAAGAAACACAACAGCACATTCGTTACTTATTCTAGGCTACAAGTCTTCTTCGGTTAAGTTTGCATTGATAGGTACTAATCTTACACACTAAGGATATCGTAGGAACACTAATCCACAATTGTGCAGTCATAAACCTCCTGAATATACAAATTAACTCGAATCATGTTATTATGCTAAAGCCTAACTTACTCTTCCTCCTTTTTGCTCTTTTTCATTCAGGCGCAATCACATTAAGCCCGTTATCTTCACACACTCATAGCAAGGCGACCGGTTAGTGACTCTGATCCTTTTTGCATGGGGTTCTGGTACTTACGTGGCATAACCCTTTGCTTACTCAGTTGTAGTTGCGGGGGATAGGACCGTAATCCTCCCTACCAAGTTCAGCACCAGAAACCGCTGAACCAACTAACAACGAGTATTTTTTTATCAACTTTTTTTTTAAGGTTCTACATCCGTTGGGTTAAGTGACCGGGTGAGGGTCACCAAACTTAGAAGGTGTATTCCTTTTCTTTTTCTCCTTTTTTTTTCAAACTAAAAATTGGATCACTCACTTATGTTCATCGGCTTCCCTGCGTAGAGTGTGTGTGAGATGGTGCCGACTGTTGAAATAAACTACTCAAGAGCTGTCAGAGAATGAGAATTTAAGGCTAAAACATAATAAGAATTCAAATCAATTTCCATATGCAGGAGACTTACGGTGTTAAGACGATACCGATCTTGTGAATTTTTCCCAAGTTTCCGCAAACTAATCTCAAATTAGACTATAGCCTCAAACTTTCAAGAAGATGCATCTTTTAATTATTTTTTTTTAAACTGAAAACACAACAAAACAAGAAAACAAAACAAAAGCAAATAAAACAAAGGTTTCCCTCCCCCACACTTAAAACATAAATTGTCCTCAATGAAAGAACGGAAATATAAAATAAGAGTGAGGAGAGATAGGAAAGGACACACCCGAGGAGTCAAGGTGGATAGGTGATCACATAAGCAGCCTTTTCCAAAGAGATATCTTCTGTAGGCTCCTCTTCCAAAGTGGGGAGGATCTTTAGGTAGTAACCATCGACCTTGAAAATTGTATTATTGCCTTTGCCTTTTATTCCAGGATCAAAGAATCTTCTTCTATAGGTAAAAGTGTCAAACGAACAAGTGTAAATGGACTTCTCTTTGTCCTCTGGTGCAATGTAGATCTCATTTTTAATAGCATCCAAACTCACTAAGTTAGACCAACTTTGGGGCTGCCTCACCGTTTTTTCTCCTTCTTCAAGCAAAATCTGATGCATGCACATGGAAGGGCTAATACCGGGAATGTCCGCCAAGGTCCACCCAATTGCTTTTTTGTGCCTCTTTAAAACCTGCAAAAGCTTACTTTCTTGATCGAAATCAAGGTTAGACGAAATAATAACAGGAAGCTTTTCATTTCTCTCGAAGTAGGCATATTTAAGATTTTCCGAGAGTGGTTTGAGATCTGAAGAAAGAGGTTGTTCAATGGATGGAATAGTTGGGGCAGCAGGGATGTCAAGAGCCTCAGCCGCACAAACCACTTCATCTATAGCCTCATCCACATGAAAAACTTCAGCCTGCAGGGCAACATTTATTTCGGCACAAACAGAACAAACATTAGTGTTAGTACATACATCACAAGAGTAGACATCATCAAAATCAGACAATGATGGAAAATCAGCTACAAACAAATCGGTACAAGAATCATCAACAGTTTCAGAAGGCAAATCTTTTGGACTCGCTACTGTTTTAGAAGCTTGTTGGTTTGATTCTTGCGCTTGCAGCATGGCATTTATAGAGATAGCAAGTTGTCCAATCTGAGTCTGCAAGGCCTGAATGCTAGAATCTGTTCGCTGCTGAAACTGGAGATCATTTATAGCCATTTGCTTGACAAGGTCCTCTAGTGAAGGTTCGGAAGGTGTAGTGCACACAATTTGGAATTCCTCCAGATGCTTATTTGGATCCTCACCTGCAAGACCATTAAAGCTTGGCAACAAGTGTATTAAACCAGAATTCCATTCAAAAGGTACAGCAAAATCAGTATATTCAATACATAAACCATTGTAATGAACATCAGGAGCTGCAAATTCTCTAAGAGTTCTTTGATTATCCATGTTAAATTTAATAAGAAAAAAAAATCAACAAAGAAAAAGAAAACACATAACTAACTCAGCAATGCAGTAACAATTAAGAAAATACCTACAATGTCCCTAAAAGTCAGAAACAAACACAAAGAAGGAAATTGATTAAAATAATTTCAGAAAAATAAACTGACACCGGAATTAATCTAATGACTTAAAAATATAATTTTGAGAATTTTTTCGATTTTTTTCGACTCTATGAAAACAGTAAAAAATTCATAAAAAAATAGAAAAAAGGGTTTTTTGGCGATTCGGAGGGTGGACTCCAGGTATTCCTAGGACTAATGACCGGACGATTTTTCTGTTTCAGGTAGGCGAAACAGTTTTACGATCGGACACAATTTTTTTCAAAAACCGATTTTTTCGACTCTAGACGCGAGAAGGCCAAAAACGTGGGGAACCTAGGGCCTAAGCGCAACAACACTAAACCTATGACTCTAATATCGATTAATAACGACAAGAATCCCCGGCAACGGCGCCAATTTGATCCGCGTGTCGCGCACGGATAAAAAACGAGTATTTTTTAAAACGTAGTAAAGCGACAATGTAACTCGGATATCGTTCACAAGGATTCTTGATTATTACTAATCGAATAAAAAAGGGGGGTTTGGTCGTTTTCGATTGAGATTATTGAAATAACAAAAGTGATTATTGAAATAAGCTGTTGTGAAATAAGTGATTATGAAATAAGCCAGTCTACCGATTCGGTTCCTACTATCATCGATTGTTATAATTTTAATATCCTAAGCGTTCATTCCTATCTGGATACAAACTCAATGACAAGCGCGATAGGGTTTGCAAGATGTATGATCCTATTGTCCGAATTAAGCAAACGGTATAAATTTTCATGAATTAAGCAAACATGATTATTCAGACACAAAAACGAATTAAGCATACGTAAAAGTGTCTATGTTAGGATCATACAATCAACCAAATTGAATCAATATATTTCATGCCATTGAATTAAGCATACAAGAATATGAAATATCATTGAACGGAATTAAACAAAAGTTAACATTATAACAATCTCAAGTGTTAGAACCTGAATTACGGTAGACCGACTCAAAAGCGATTAGTTCTCCATCGTTCTTTCAAGCGTAAGAAAAATTATGAAAAATCGTGAATAGTGAAAAAGGTGCGTGAACAGTACCGCGGCTGTTGGTATTAGGGGAAAACCCAACAACCCGCTTACAACTCAACTGGGTCAAACACATAACCCAGACCCAATTCTAAATGACCCGAAATTAAATAAAAACTAATGCTGCAGCTTCAAACGAAATTCTGGAATTATGAGCTCCGAATGTGACTTCGACTCCAACACGAAAGTCATAGCTCTTTCTCTTAGCTTTCCGTCGACTGGTAGAACGCCTCAAGACGATTCCTGGAACTCCGGTTATGATCGTTTCCGTAAAAGCTGGCAAAGCTGAAAATTAAGTACGAAAATTAAATAAAGGTAAATATAAACTGAAATAGAAAAACATTATAAAATATAAAAATGAGCTAAACAAACCATGGAAATGCATAACTACAAACATGGAAGAATATGCATCGAAATGCACTGATCAACGTGCTCGAGAGTATTGATCTTTTCACCTTGTTGGAAGATCAAGAGGTTTGACCTGTTGAGGGAGGCAATGAGAGCAGTTGTGCTGGGGTCAGCATTTTGTGGAACCAGAATAGGCTAAAAAAATTGGTCAGCAGCCTGTGCCCGAGGTTTCACGTCATCGGGAGTAGGGGAGGCGATTTTCCCGTCACCATGGTCTGTCTCTGGGAAAGCAGCTCCGGAGAGGATGTGGTCGGCATTATCAGCAATAACGACGACAGTAGGTTCTTGACGGACAACATCATTCTTGGTGGAGGCCATGATGATCGGAAGGAGTTTGAAGAGTGCTTTGGTCTTTGAGGTGAAAAAGAGAGGACTTTGAATCAAAAGACGGGGAAGCTTTTTCCTACAGACGGCGCCACTGATCGGAGGTGATCAGACTGGATCGTCGTGGCCTTCGCGTATGGAAGATGATGGTGCTTGTAGGAGAGGAGGGGGTGTACCTGCAAGGCACTCCGACGCTCAACTAAGAAAAGGTAAAAGAAAAGGGGCAAGTACAAAGTATGTTCTTAGGCTAATTATTGGGTACCTGACCCTCTCGAGTGATAGGGTATTTATTGAAGCACCCCCAGGGCGGGGCCAAGGTCTCTCATGTGGCCAAAGCACCTGGTCGACCAATGAAAGAATGCCAGGTGGAGGGCAAGGCGCGTGGCCCTTTGACCTGGTCCAACTGTCTCCGTGAGATCCGGGGAGACAGTTGGTCGCGTGAAATGTTAAGCGAGTGAGGGGGACATGCCCAACGGCTAGTTTCAGCCCAATGGCTAGTTTCTGGCCAATGGCTAGTTCTTGGCTATTGGGCCTGACCAATGGCTGGATTGGATTGGGCCTTGCCCTTCTGGGGGAAAAGCGCCTGCCTAGTCCAGAATAATTTGCAACTGCTGTCGTGTTTTTATCATTTTTCTTTTTATTGCCTTCATCCTTTTCCCTTGAATATTCTCTTTTGAGAAATTTGTAATTCATTTTATGTGTCCTACCTTGACACAATTGTAGCATATAATTTCTTTTCTAGTTCTTGACTTGTTTCTTGACTTGCCACGACTTTCAGATTTGTCATGCTTATGAAAATGTCTGGTTTTGCTTCTCCCCCTTAACACGGCAACTAGAGTTTCAAGCTGATTAGAAGTAACAATCAAACCACATTCCTTTCTTCTAGCTTCTTTATTAAGCATGCTATCTTTGACTGTTGACATTAACAATTTTCCATTCGAAGCTGAATTAGTAAGTAACAGGTAAGGAACTAAGCAATAATAAGACTTGCAACTCATCATCCAACTTAATATCAATAGTCGCCAATTGATTCATAGTATTCTAAAACACACTCATTTGCTTTACCATTGAGTCACCATCTTTGTATTTCATATTAACCAGCTTCCTGATCAAACATGTTTTATTTTGCACGTTCTTGCACTCATACAACTCTTTTAATTTATTCCACGTTCTTGCACATCAGTTTCAACTTCAATATGTAGATATATACTCAAGTCCAATAATTGTCTGGTTGTAACAATTGTCTTCCAATTCATCTTCTTCCATACGACATCAAACTTATCACTTGGTTTACCTCCCCCCCCCCACACACACACACACACACAATAGGATCAAACAAATATTTATTGTATAACATATCTTCCGTGAGAGTCTTATAGAGTGTATAATTAGAGTTGAGCTTAATCATATTTGACTCTTGATTTTTCTCTATTTAAAATGCACAAAACAAGTCAAACAAACCTCTCGATACCACTTTGTTGGAAAATTATCAAATAATCAGAATATTTTTTTCAAGCAGAATACTTTCCAAAACTTGTGCAATTTAAATAGACACCTAGCAAAACCAATTCCAAAACACAATAATAATAATAACATAAAAATTTAAAAACAAGAACACTAGATTTTTAACGTGGAAAACTTCCCTCGAAGTGAGAGAATAAAAACCACGAAACCTAGGCCAATAGAACCTTCCACTATATCAATAATGGGTATACAAAAATATTCCTATGAACACTAGGGAATAACAATCTTCACCAATAAATCATATAAATAATAAAAGTGGGAAAACACAGTCGAAACAACTTATGCACAAAATATGGGTATACCAAAACATCTCAACAAAATATAAATAGAATTAACTAAGTAATAGGAACAACATACTGGATTTGCAATTCAAACTGATAAAATTTACTACACCCATATATCACTCGTGCATTTTCTCTATTGAAACTCTTATTAAGTTATTTACTTATTGTACTTGTCGTGTCTCTTTAGATATTAAAAAATCTCTTTTAAAAAATTCTCAATACAATTCACATAAAACTCTTTATTTTTTTTTCTATTATTCTTTTTCTTTATTTTTCCTTTTTTTTTTCTAAATAAATAGTGAGAACAACTTTAAAAATGAACCTGCCTAGAGTTATAGTTAGTAGCTACCTGCGGAAAAGAATATCAGATTTACCTGGAGGATTTGTTGTAAATTTTTCTGCATGAAAATATATGAGAAACTTTTCTTAGAAAATAAAGATACATAAGTTGATTTATTTTTTGTACCATTCAACATATTCTTGATTCTTTTTATGACTGGCCGGTGATATTCCTACAAGTTTGATGGCATACAAAAATTAAATAGCTTTACAACCGTTGATTAATTTGAGACGTGGAAAGTATGAGAATTGTGTTTCATTTAGACATCAAGATAATGTGTGCCAAGTCACTTGCCACGCGTATGACTCAGTGCCACGTCAGATGTCACCCAAGCAAAAGTTGACGCCGTTTGAACAAAATGGACGGAAAGGACTAACTTGGATCTTTTTGAACAATTAAAGGACCACTTTGGAACTTTTTAAAGATAAGGGACCAGAATGAACCCCGAGGTAAACTTAAGGGACCAAAAAGGGTATTTTGCCTATTTTGTATTGAGATTTTTAGATTTAGGCATATCAAAATCATTATACTTTCTCCCCCTTTGTCTGAAATAAAAAAGGTAACTAAGAATAGATATTAACAAAGAAATATAAAGACGAACATAATGACAAAAAAAATATCATTCATCAGATTGAAAGAACAAAATAGAACATAAAGCAAAAGGTATCCTATAGTTCCTAAGGTTTGTGAGTAGGAAAGGTTCTTTGAAATAGCTGAGTGACCATATCCAAAATACTCTTGTTGACCTCTTCTCGCTCATCAACTTTTGCTTTGATTATCTTCTGTTCTTTTTGCACATCAATTATTCAATACTTGAGAAAACAAATTTTCTTCAGAGGAATGTGGCTCATCAGATTGAGCTGCTTGATTCAAGGAGGTTTCTGCAAAATTATTTTCAATGACAACCTTTTCAGCCACTTCTTTCTCCTTAGTCATTCTGTTTTCACCAACTGCTCTCTTCCTTTTTATGTTTGAGCCTGTTTTTGGATTACACACTGCATATGTCCTGACTAATCCCAACTTCACTAAATCTCCACTATGGAAGTATTTCCCGTTTTTAATTTCTGGTGCTACTGGAGGGTTTATCAATTCTATAATATTGTTATCAGTGAGAATAATAGAGGTTAACCTTCCACAAGGAATCCAGGTTCTTTGAGCTAATAGTATTTTCTTTGAACGATTGATAGAATCACGTAAAAAGTTAAAGAGAAATGCCGGTAGATTGATCTTCTTTCTTCTAGCCAAATAGAATAGCATGTACTTTAGATCAAAATCCTATTTTGTTGGATTTTCCTTGGTGAATGATAAATGTTGCCTTAGATGATATTGAGTGAGACTTTTAGGTATCATATAGTTTTGAGGCTAAGTTAGAATCCTTACCATCTTTGAATATGGTAGGAGTGATCACTCAAATCTGCTAAAAAAAAACTTAGCCTGTTACTCAGCATAGCTTCCCTTCTGTTATGGCATTGAAATCCAGTGTTGTCATGAGAGAGAAGTTTAGCAATGTCATCCAACTGAATGTTTATGCCATGGCCTTTAAAATTTGAGCACACCATAGTGTTATTCATAACATAGGCGTTTTCCCAAAATTCCATGACAAGTTCTGGATAGGTTGGTCCTTTAATAAGATCAAAGTATGTATTCCAACCTTGAATTTCAAGCGTTTAAGTGAAGTCAAAACCATGTGCGGTGAGATTTCCAAAATCCACATTACGTTCAGAGATAACAGATAGTAGTTCAATTGGTAGAGCCAATGTGATTTTTGGATCATCATTCAGATGATTTTCCAAACGTTGTTTTTAGAGATCCAAGCTTTGATCCACAGACATGTAGGTTTCCATTTGAAGAGGATGAAGGCACACATGATTTAGGGTTGAGAGAACAAGAAGGTTTAAAAGATAAAAGTGTGATAAAATGTAGCGTAGGTGTGTGATGTGATGTGATGTGAATACAAATAGAGATAATTGTGATGATTATGAATACTAGGGAAAAGAAACGATTAGACATAGATGAAGGTAAAATCAGATTTAACATATAATCCCAAGACACGTCTAGTCATTTAGGGTAATAATTATTGAGCATGGATTGCAAAAAGAAAAATGTCTTAAAACGAGGCATAACCTCTTCACATACCTGGCAACGTGTTGAAAGGGTTAACTTCTCAGTTCCCAACGGTTACAAAAATCTCAACCGTTTACATGATCTTTAACACTCAAGATATATTTCTTAAAGAAATAATTTTCTATTCTAAAGAACCACTATTTAAAAAAAAACGACTTCCTTCTGAACTCTAAAATATTATAGTTCTAGAATATAAGAATAGATTTCTAAACCATTTAATTAAACAGAAAGGTTAGAAATATATTTCTCAATACTTCTTGTAGAATCCCAACTACGATTGTAGATGCTTCTTCAGAATCATCACATAATTTGCTTCTGGAGTTGATGACTTTGTTGATGAGCACATCTAGCTGGACCACTAGAACCGTTTCTTCTCATAACTGGATTTATAGAGCTTTCTTCCTTTTGCAGTCTTTATGAGAATGCTTGAACCTTGTGTAGGATCTCTCGATCTTCCTTTCAGATAGATGAAAAACATCTCATCTGATGTTTATTTCATTGATCATTAGAGAAGAATCAAATCTTTCTCTAGTCTTCATCTTAGAATTATCTGTCTTCTATCTTCAAGAAGGATCAAAAAGCGTCTTCTTCAATTAAGCTTATTTCCAGAAGGCCAAAAGTTTCTCAGCTTAAACATAAATTTTTGAGCAGTTATCTGCTAAAGAAACTTGTTGAATTTCCTCTTGCATCATTAGAGTTCAATCTTTGAACATATGCTAATCTTCACCAGATGCATATATCATCAGGATCATCAAACCAAGACATATTTCTTAGAGGGTTTGAATGATAATCTTGTTTTTACTAGCTGCGCCTTTTCATCCAGAATCAGTTCATCAGAAGGTGAAAACTTCTATTCTTTCCTTTCTTAGGGAGTAAATAAACTGTGATGGTTTCTGATTGAGCATCTTCTGATTTCTTTATTCTGATCTTCATCAATAACTTTATTCAAAGAAGATAGCTTCTAGTTTTTTATTCTTCCACTAAGCTTTAGTTTCTAACTTCCAAGCTCATTATCAAATCTGAGCAATCTAACCAATATGCATTAGAATAGATTTGAATCATATTTTATTCTGAATAAACATGCTCGCTGCTTCCTAGAAATGCTTTATCATGGTGATTTCTCATATATCATGATTTAAGCCATTTCTTTTCCAAGCTTGTTCTATCTTCAATCATCTGTATCTGATAGTGAAGAACTAGAACATCTGAATCTTATTTTCACCAGATAGCTTCTTAAGCTCATACTTTCACTCAGTCACATGAGTCTAGAAAGTAGTGAACACAGAAGGATACATTCATGTATCAGGAGCTTCTGAAAAGAAACTTTCGATAACATTCTGAGAAACTTAAGTTTGTTCAACGGAGATACCTTTCTCAAGCTAAAATGACTTAATTTGTCTTATGCTTCAGCCAATTCTCTTAATAGACACACATACGACAATAATCAAAAAATCGTAAGTCGCTCTTTCTTGAATGCACTCTTGACAACTGAAGAACTTCCCTTCTAATCTCTTCAAAATTCTACGAAGTTTCTAGAGCAGGCAGTCAGAGTCCTAATGGCCATATCCAATGCTTATCTACTGTAGAATTAGTCTATGTTGAATAAGAAACTGCTTTATCTTCTGGAGAGATCTTCTGTAGCAAAATTTCTAACCATAACTATCTGCGTTATGTTAGTTAGCTCTTCTTCTCAGCCTTTTTCTCATAAGCATTTCATGCTTTCTTCTTAGGCTTTTCTTCCTAAGAAAGAGAGAGAGAGAGAGAAAGAGAGACCTTCTTTGCCTTCTAGCTAGAAGTAGCATTCTGTTTTTCTCTTATGATTTTTAGCTTCTGACCGATTGAAGCATAACAGTTTTGTTCTTTTCTGAGTTATACTGTTTAGCTCATATCTTCAGTTCTTCAACAGAAGCTTTACTCCATATCTCATGCATGCTTGATCAGTTTCCATAAGCTTCTATTCAAATAGCAAGCTTCTGATCATCTTCTTCAAGAATCCTGACTAAGAAATCATCATTCAGAATCCTAAGTTCTGCAGTCATGATTTAAAATATTGATGACAATATTTCTAACATCTTCAACATACTTCCATGCTTTAGAATCATGACACAAGCATTCTCTCTTCTTCACATGAAAGAGTTCCTAATGAGCAATACTGTGAAAATTAACGGTAGACCAAGTATGTTTGTTGAAAACACCCCATACTCAGAAAGAATTAGCCTTCAGCAAACAAGATTTCATGATTTCTAATGATTCTTGTTGATCTCTTCTAGATCATTCTTCTTAAGCCTTGTCTAGGCATCATCTTGAGAAGATACGTAGCTCTCAACTAACGTATTCCAAGGATATCATTCAACAGATTCTTCTAATTATCTGATGAGTCTATTATCCTTTTACCAGCTGATTCTTCATCTTGATTTCAATCTTCTTGCAAGCTCCATAAGAGAAAATTATGTTGTCAATAACAACCAACTCCAAGAATCAGTGACACAATCCAGAATAAACCTTTCTGGTTTTTTATTTCAGTACTCAATCTTTTCATCGTCGTATGAGATTGAAACTCTAGATGGTGAAAGAGATTAGCCAGAGCATTTCTCAAAGCTCGTCTGGATCTTTATCTCACACGGTTAAGTGTTTGATAAACATCAATAACAGAACCGGAGCTCTGATACCAATTGAAGATTGAGAAACACAAGAAAATGGGGGTTTGAATTGGGTTTCACACTTCGTCCCCTTTTGCGGAATTAAACTAATGACATTAACAAATAAATAAAAACAAATTAATACAATTATTTTTATCCTGGTTCACTTTTAAATAAGCTACTCCAGTCCACCAACCTTGGTGATTTCGCCTTAGATAAGGACTTAATCCAATAATCATCAACATGATTACAACCTTTAAGCTGTTAAACAACACACTTAGCCCTCTCAAGCATCCTGGCTTTCACTTAGCCGATCAAGGAATCATCATCCAAGTCGTTAGAAAATGACCTGGCCCTCTCAAGCAACCTGGCTAACCACTTACCCGCTCAAGGAAATCATTACCTTATAAGGAATTTCATGCTACCTTCAACAAGTATTTACGCCACCTTAGACAGAATTTCTTTAGCTACCTACAACAAGGATTTACGCCACCTTTAGACAAAAGATTTCTCAAGCTACCTTCAAAAAGGATTTACTTCACCTTTAGAAAAAAGGATTTACATGTGTACACTTAATGCGTCTTTCTGACGTACTCCTTTCTTGAGCAGGTAATGCTTCTTCCAGCTTAACCATCAAGATTAACTAAGTTACTATGCTTCACTTATTGATGTTTCACTTGACTAGTTTCACATGGCTTTTGCATGTGCATCGTTGTACACACTTCAACAGTTTGCTTTGACTTCTTCTTTGAGCATTCTTCATTTAAGCTTTAGCTTGTTGCATTTTCTTCAGCGCTTTGGCTTATGCATTTCTTTAGCACTTTTACTTCCAGCAACTAGCAATTTTTTAAGCTTCTTGATCTTTAATTTATAGAGCTTGAGATAATAAATCTGTTGAGGGGAATTCTTGGAAATATATTCCAACAGCAATATCCCAACATTCACGTTAAGGATTGGTCAACATCACTGTATAAAAAGCTGCTCTTGCGCCATATTATCGAGGTAGAAGTTATAGTCTTTGTATTCTTGTGTTCAACTTAAAACTATTCTTATCTTCTGTCTTTCTAATGTCTTCAGTGGATTTAAATAAAACGTTGATGAAGCATGTTGTAGAAGAGTCAATTCTGTGCAACTTCAGAAACCCAGTCTTAAGAATTCCAAGATCTTTGTTCAATAGAAATATCTTGAGAATCTTCAACACTCGTTCTTTGAGAAGTAAAATATCTTCAGAGTCTTCAGAACCTGTTCCTTCAGAACCTTGTCTTCAGAGTCTTCAGAATTCATTAAGCACATTATTGTCTTCATAGTTTTCAGTACTTCGTTCATCTGAACCTTGTCTTCAGAAACTCTTTAGAACTTGACCTTCAGATATTGTGTCTTCAGAATCTTCAGAACCATGTTCACCTAAACCACGTCTTCAAAATATTTAAAACTTGTAACATTAGAAGCGCATCACATTAGAAAGCCTTATAGGCCTTTCTCATAAAGTCTCAATTAGAATGTGCAGAACTAGATTTGGTTCTAGATCTGGTCTTTGACATAGGCAAATAAAACATGGACTTCATGTAAGAACTAGATTTGGTTCTAGATATGGCCTTTGAGTTTTGATGATAAATGCACATGTTATCTAAAAGAACAATTCTGTATGATATGGTTTCTGTCTAGTGTGTGATTGTTATCAATAAGATTCTGACTTTGATAAGAAGACGTGTGACGTCATTGGACTCTGTCATCAACACTCTGGAAGAAAACATATGTGTGTACAAGATAAAGTTAAGATTCATAAATGTTTCTAATTCAGGAACTATGTGACATCCATCTGATGGTGAGGCATGGAAGCATTTTGATCGGGTACATTCTGAGTTTGCTTCAAAACCTAAAAATGTCATGCTCGGATTATGTTCTGATGGTTTTACTCCATATGTCCAAGCGTCCGCAATTGCATATTCTTGTTGGCCAGTTATCGTAACCCCTTACAACCTCCCTCCAGAGTGTACATGATAAAACCATACATGTTTTTGACTTGCCTAATTCCAGGACCGTCAAGTCCAAAAGCCGAAATCGATGTGTATTTACAAACTTTAATTGATGATTTGAAGAGGTTGTGGATTGGAGAATGGACTTACAATATATCTCGCAAACAAAACTTTACTTTACGAGCTGCCTTAATGTGGACTATTAATGACTTTCCTGTGTATGGAATGTTATCTGGTTGGGGTACGCATGACAAAATGGGATGCCCGCATTGCATGGATTTTACAAAGGCTTTTACGTTGCAATTTGGTGGGAAAAGTTCGTGGTTCGACTGTCACCGCAATTTCCTACCACAAGACCATGTCTTTAGAAGAAACAAGACTGATTTCAAAAAAGACGAACGAGTAAAAGATTTGCTTCCACCTCGATTGTCACCAGATGAAATATGGAACCGAGTTTGTGAACTGCCAAAATTCACAGATTATGGTGAGGCATGCAGAATTCCAGGATATGGGTGATAAGTGCAAATTGTACCTATTTTTGTAAATAAGTTTTGTTGCACTTATCTATACTTTGTGTTAATATTGGTTGAATAAACCCCACTTTATGTGTAAATGCGTTTACTTTACGTTTTCGTGTGTTTATTGTGTTTTCTTGTATATATCGTTGAGTTTAATTGCTTTCCATTCATTTTTGTAGGTATTCAATTAATGGATTTCTCCATTTTTGTATAGAGCATCCAATAAGCTTTCCAGCGCTTCAGACCGTGCGTCAATCCGAGTTACGGTTCAGAAGTTGTGGTCGCAATAAGAGGTTGTTTTGCTGTCATGTTCGCTTAGCGAGTGTGACAACGAATGTTCGCTTAGTGAATGGCTGGCGAAGGTCCCAGCGAAGGAGTCCAGAATTGGACAGAGGAGAAAGAGACCAAAGTTTGCTTTGCGAACTTCCTAGCGAGCATTCGCTAGGCGAATAAATCGTTCGCTTGGCGAACTTCTGAAGACAGCAAGAGGCTGTTTAACTTTTTGTAGGCACTTAAGTGCCATTTTCGTGCATTCGCTTAGCGAATGGAAGGGTTCGCCTAGCGAACCTGCGAAAATTTGATTTGTATATAATATAATTCTGTAACTTTTTAAGGGATGGTTTTGGGGTTTTGTGATCCCAACTCCATCAAACTTCATTTTTCAGTGAATTAGCTTGAAAACAACATGGAAGCTTGCACACAGATGAATCGGGGTGGATTGATTGTCGACCGACGTTGACAAACCGCGAGGTTTTTGGTTTATCTCTTTTCTTCTTTGTTTTTTTCTTCTATGTTGGGTTGTTGTATATGTATTTGTTCTGAACTCGTGTATATTTTTCGCCCATGGCGTTGTATAAAACTTGCTTTACAAATCATTATTGGTGATTGTCTCTGATTTTTGCTTTATTCGCGGGGTTTGAGTTGCGTTAGAGATAATCCTCGCAAACTTTGATTAGGGATGATTATCTGTTAGTTTCTGGACTCTAGAGATAGATTTAAGAGCTAACAATCTTCAATAGGCGTCAAAGCTTAATGCATCTGTGCCTTGAGCTAGCGTGAGAAAGTATCGGCAATGGTAACACGGTTGTTTTCTCAACTTTGCGTTAGACATAACCTTTGTTGTGAGTGATGCTGGGTGATATTGAGGAGTATTGTAGGTTGAGTATAACTGGTCGGTAAGTTTAAGTTTGTGAGGAGTCGGTTATGTGCACGCCTGATAAGTTTCTTGTCTCTGAAGAATGAATTTCTTGTTTTGTTTTAATGTTTATTTTTCTGCATTTACTTGTAAACCATTTTAATCCAAACTCATTAATGCGAGAGATTGTCGAACAAAATTCTTTCCCTCGAACCGATCTCTGTGGACACGATATAAATCCCGAAGGGAATTCTTCCGAAAATAAATATTTTTGCTGCTTGCCCTATTCTGCAACCAACAATGGGGTCAACCACAATTGGACAAAAAAAGTATATTTTAGGACCTCTTATATTAGAAGGATAATTTGTTGCGACATAATCTTGATGTTATGCATATTGAGAATTTTTTTTTGATAATGTATTTAACACAGTGATGGATGTTCAAGGCAAAACAAAAGATAATGAGAAGGATAGAAGGGACATGGAAATTTTGTGTGATAGAAAATACTTGGAGTTGATGCCTCGACCTAATGGAAAATTATTAAAACCCAAGGCTAACTACACTCTAATATCCCAAGAAGCTAAAGCGGTTTGTCGATGGTTAAATGAATTGAGAATGCCTGATGGTTATGCTTCAAATTTAGCAAGGTGTGCCGACGCCAAAACTGGAAAGTTGCATGGAATGAAAAGTCATGATTTCCATGTCTTCATGGAACGATTGCTTCCAATTACGTTCGGTTCACTACCAAAACATGTGCTTAATCCACTAACTGAAATAAGTCAATTTTTCAGAGATATTTGCGCGTCAACTTTAATTGTCAATAACATCAATAAGTTGGACCAAAATATTCCAGTAATTCTATGTAAGTTGGAACGAGTTTTTTCACTTGGTTTTTTTAACTCTATGGAACATCTACCTGTGCATCTTGCATATAAAGTTTATCTTGGCGGCGCTGTTCAATATAGGTAGATGTATTCTTTTGAAATATTCATGGGTGATTCAAAGAGATCAGTGAAAAATAAAGCTAAAGTTGAAGGATCAATATGTGCACATTACTTGCATAACATCACATTTTTACAGTCATTATTTCAATCATTTGATGTTAAATTCAAAAAGCATAAGGAATGAATTTAACATTAACCAAAGAAGTCAGTTTACCTTAGTAGTCTTCAGTTTACCCGGTCATCCCTCTAGAAAGGAGAATGTGCATTGGCTAACCCAAAAAGAATTGCAATCTGCACAAGTTCATGTCCTGAATAACTGCGTTGAAGTTAAACCATATCTTGAGTAAGTATTACCACAACTGGAAATGTGTACGTGGAATGTCATGGACGCTGATAAAATTAAAAAAATTATAAAAGTAAAACATCTGGACGACTATCTGACATGCTTAGGCGTGCTAGATTACGTTGGGAGATGTAAGGAATTCGTCCTAACTGGATAGGCCAGGAAGTTTTTGAGCAACTCCTTGAGTGGTGGAAGACATAAGATTTTCAGAAAAATTTGAACATGCAAAGAAAATAAGAGCATCTGAATCAAGCAGTTTCCTTAATACAATAGG